>CP025649.1:26072663-26089173 GCA_003576665.1 Ipomoea trifida | reverse complement strand
ACCGGAACGGTGTCGTTCGGGTCGAGCTTGGGGTAGGGAGCGTAGTCGGAGGAGTGAGATTGGGGCTCCGATTTTGGGGGATGAGTTTGGGAATGATCCGCCGCCGGCGCCGGAGTCTGGTCAGAGCTCATAACGTATGGCTAAAACGTTGACGATTTTGGGCCTATAGATTTCGTGGCAGGACGGAGAATTCGGGATTCCAGAAAGTTCTCTCTCTCTCTGTGAAGATGCCAGCGAGGATTGAAGACAAGGCGGAAACAAGAAGTCGTGTATATATATGTACAAAAATGTAAATTTATTGAATTAGCCGTTACTTGTCGTTTAAGGACGTTGAAAATTGAAATACCCGTTTCAAAATTATTCTTAATTAAAACACGATTCTCGTCAATTAGTCATGACTGTTAATGTAATTACAATGTCAAAAATCAATTATATACAATTATAAAATTACAAGATTGACTCTCAGTTTAGTTTCACGAAGTATTTCTCCTATATGAGATATCATGGATTTGGATCACAATGTGTTAATACGTTGAGAATAAAATACTTGATATGATATTAAAAGATTTTTAAAAAATAAAATATTGTTATTTTTTAATTATAAAAGGAAACGTATATGAGGCTCTGTGGATTCTTTTCTTCATTTATTCTTCGACCGTCCAAATCGTGTTTACGCGTATGGTGGATGATATTGAATATATAAAAATTAAGAATAATCTTTAAAAAAACAAATTTGGCAAGAAAATATTATTTAAAATATTGCAATTTAATTTGTTGATTTTTTTTTGAAAACCAAACAACTTTTTTGTTGAATTTATTCGTATAAGTTTGTGGTAATTGAACTAAAGATTTTTTGAAGTATCATATCGACGAGAAGGGTAAGATTAAAATTTTATTTTTGTTTTTGGTTATTATAAAGTAGGGATTATTTGTAAAATGAATATATTATGACGCGTGTGTATATCTATGACGTGTTTGTCAATTTATGTGCTTTTACATAGTACTACGCCTATTAGATTTATATAGGGAAAATTGCATTTTTCGTCCCTAAGTTATAGGGTAATTGTAGAATTCGTCCCTAAGTTATGGTAATACACACTTTTCGTCCCTAAGTTATTATTGGTGTTGCATTTTTCTTCCCTGAGTTATTCAAATTGCAAATTTCGTCCCTAAGTTATATTACGTTGCACTTTTCGTCCCTAATTTAAGTGTGCAAACTTCGATAAATTTTCGTTAAAAAATTTTTAATTCGAACTTTTTCGGTTCAACGCCAATTTTTTAACGAAATTTATTGAAAAAGTTCGAATAAAAATTTTTTAAACAAAAATTTACCGAAGTTTGCACACTTAAGATAGGGACGAAAAGTGCAACGTAATGATAATTTAGGGACAAAATTTGCAATTTGAATAACTCAAGGACGAAAAGTGCAACGCCAATGATAACTTAGGGACGAAAAGTGTATATTACCATAACTTAGGGACGAATTCTACAATTACCTTATAACTTAGGGACGAAAAATGCAATTTTCCCATTTATATATATAACATTAATGTCGGCGACATATAATGAGACCACTTGGAGGAATATCATTTGTTTGTGGTTTATAGCAGGCAAAATGACTCGACTAAGGAATAGATGGACTAAAATAATCTATAATTATTATAAGAGAGAATTTTGAATAAGTTTCACTTTTAGTTTTACATTATTATTGGATATAATCTTGAAAGATGGATACGGTTAGATAATTTTTTATACGGTTAGACAATTTTCTACATTTTTCTTAACAAGTCTCAAGTGTTAAGTTTTCTATGTTTAGCGGTTAAATTACATGCGTCAAGTCTTTTATGTATTTCCTTGGCTAGGTGTAAAGTCATCTACACTAATTTTCACTCATGTACAAAATCCTCATTGTGTCTTCAACAATGTATAAAGTCTTCTACACTTTGTCATTGTCTCCTCGACCATGTGCTTGATGCTAAGTTCTCTATGTCTACTCTTAGAGCCTTAACCTCGCAATTCGCATAGCATGTTTTTAAAGACCTAAACCCTTGGTCAATGAAAATGATCACCCGAACCCATTGAAAGATATCGTGAGAAAGAAGTGGACGCTCTCGTTTTTATTGCCAATCATGAAACACTTTGCAAGTGTGTTGAATTACGTACTTTCACATTATAATTTTTAATGAGAAATGTCTTAAGGCATGATTAATATGGTTTATTTTGGTTCAATCGCATTAAAACCAACAACCACATTTAGTCTTGACTTTTAATTTGATCACATTTACACTAATGTTAATGCAGTGGTCCTTGGAAGTTGCTGGTATAAGCCAATATCATATCATTTATGGCTAAGTTTTTTGTTACAATATGGTATGCCCATTATATGACCAGACACAGCAAAATACAAATAATGTTCCAAGATGGAATACTAAGACACAATCTGTTCTTCAATCTGCTCTTCTGCAATATTGATCTCCTTCTGAATCCTCTCCACAAAAGAAAGCATATCTTCCAACCCTTTCTCATCTGTCAACAAATGAGCAATAATTGAAAAACGTGTTTTTTCTCAATTAAAAGTTTAAACAGACTACATGGAGAAAAAGCCGATGATCACTTACCGAAACGTGGGATTGTGTGGCCCTTAGGATGATGAATGACTAAGGGATCAACACATGATTCTATGAGCTGCAGCCCAGGCTCCCTGAGGAAATCTTCCTTTCCTATGAAATGAACAGAAGGGCATGAAACTGGTGAAGCATATGCCATTTCTGCAATTTCTTTGTTCCTGATTTTTGCTCCTCCAATTATTATGAGATATTTTATCTTGGGAACCTTGTTCAAAGCCACACCCTGCAGCCAAATAAGACCATTGCCATGATCACCACTGGTTTACAACAACCAATCAACTTTAATTTGCTACACTACACAGTCAAAAAAACTCTCCAGTTTTGACCACCCAAAAGCAGTCATAAACTTAGAATTCTCAGTTCCTAAATACAGGTGGTGTTTGGTAAATAGTTATTAACAGATATGAGTTAGTAGGATTGACTACTTGATAACATTAGCTGATCATAGAAATTTTTTTGGTAAATAGTCAATAGTTGATTACATGCAAAATGACATTCTCATACTAAAAGCTAATTAATCAAATACTCATATTAACTTATTGACCAAGTCAGTTAAACAAGTCAAAATTGACTGATAAGCTAACTATGTTGCCAAACCGGACATAGTCATCCTGATCACTAGTAGTCAAAAACTGATGAAAAATTCTAACTACTCCTGGTAGGGAATAAAAGTCAGTAAATATTAGTGGCGTGTACATACCTTCTCTTGTAATCCAGGCAATGCTGCTGACAGAATTGCACCCTAAATTGTAAAAAATAAAAAAATAAAACCCAAATCAGAATTTGATGAGGAGATTAACATTTCCAGTTCAAAGTTCATATCTTTCACAGAATTTTTGTCCAATTTCTTCCCTTCATCTTAGCAACAATAACCAAAAACACCCATCAATATTGCAGGAACAAGACTAACCTGGGAGAAACCAAGAAGACCATCAAAAGGTCCATGCTTTATCATGTAATCCTCTATGTATTCAAGACACTCATCAAAGTTCTCATATTCTGTGAAATCCTGAAACCCAAAATTGAAAAACAACCAAAACATACATAAATTCCAAATCCAACACAAAAGTAAAGTTCAGAGAAAAAAGGTGAAAACCCAACAAGAATAAAGGGAAAAAGATCAGACCTTGTTGAACTGGAACCACTCATAATAAGGAGGATCGAACAATCCCTCCACATCAGATTTTCCCTGGCAAGGAAAGGGCGCATCTACAAACACAAGGTCCAGTTTCTCCACCACGGCCGGATTCCATTTCCCGACCACCTGTTTCTTGAGAATCTCGGCGCTGGTTCTGAATCCATGGAGGCAAAGAAACCTGGGCTTCCTCGGATTATTACTTACCACGTTGTTTGCTAAGCTTCCCATCGTTTCTTTATGAGTTTTCCTCCGTTTTTGGAGGAAACCCAGAAACTAATTTGTGTATTTATAGGAGGTAGAAGGTTCCAAAGTCTACGCGGTGCTGGGGAGGGCTGCAAGAATGGCTTTTTGGTTGGGCCGTGTTTTCGTGGTTCATGCTTAAAGATGGGATTTTTGACCTGAAAAGTTAAAGCAGGTCGCGCACTGAGTGACGTTCTTCTTTAGACCCACACTTTTAACATAGTTAATGTCACCTTAACTTACACGCACTGGCCGTTGGCACCATTGTTTTCTCATTGCGTGAAACATGATGTGTATTAAGTGTTAAGTGTTTTTTTTTTTTTTTTTAAATATAAAGTGTTACGTAGTAAGTGTTAAGTTCTCTAAGCTCAGCAATTAAGTTACCGGGGTTAAGCGTTTATATATATCTTTGACTAGGTATCACCGTATTAAGTGCAAAGTCATTTACACTTATTTTTACTCATGTGCAAAGTCTCAACGTATCTTTAACAAAGCACAAAGTACTCTACACTTCATCTCCTTGACTATATGTTTGATGTTAAGTTCTCTATGTCTACTCCAAGAGTCTTAACCATTGGTCAACGCGAATGGTCATCAAAGCCCATTGAAATATGTTTAAACGATACTTTGATGAAGTATCTATTCAATTTATCCCTCGATAAGTGAATAAGCTCGTTCATGCTTTGGCAAGAGCCGCTCGTTCTCAAGCTAGTCTTCGTAGTTGGTTATCCTCTATTCCTTCTTGTATTGAAACTTTGATTTAATATATTTCGAGGTTTATTTTCAAAAAAAAAAAAATGTTGGCAAACATTATTTGTAATTAATATGACATTTGTGTTGAGCATATAATATATAAATATATACTGGAAATTGTTATTATAAATGTTGTTATATTTAAACAAATTATTTAAAATATTTAATTATACAATTTTGTTCATTTTCCTACCCATTTTCTGAAAAATGAACCAAACACACAAACACAGTTTTATGTTTTGCAATCAAACACAAGAAAAGAAAATATTTTTTGAAAAATGACTAATTTTTCAAAAATCATTTTCCTGCTTTCCAAACAGATCTTAAGACACAATCTGTTTTTCAATCTGCTAGTCTGCCATGTTGATCTCCTTTTGAATCCTCTCCACAAAAGAAAGCATATCTTCCAACCCTTTCTCATCTGTCAACAAAAAAGCATTAATTGAAAAATGTATTCCTTTTTTTTTTGAGGAAGAAAAATGTGTTCCTTAATGTCCTTAACCCAGCAAATGAGACACTTGCTAGTTGAGGTGGTCAAAAGAAAAAATATTTTTTTATCATCTTAGTTGCCCCATAAATTGTTTTAGCAAACTTGCTAAGGGCAGCCATTGCTACAAAATGGCAGCAAAAGCTGCCATGTAGTATTTTTATTTATTTATTTTTTTATAGTTTTGAGTTAATATTTTAAATTGATGTGATATTGAGGTTCACTTTAGAAATTTAATTGAATTTGTAGGGATATAGTGTGAATAGGAAATGAATTGCAAATTGGATGATGAGAAAGTAAGACTCACTTTCAAAAGTGAAAGAGTATTAAGGGATAAAAATAGCATTATCGATTAAAAGTTTAAACAGACTACACAGAGAGAATTCGAATCACTTACCAAACCGAGGGATTGTGTGGCCCTTAGGATGATGAATCACTAAGGGATGAACACATGATTCTATGAGGTGCAGCCCAGGCTCCCTGAGGAAATCTTCCTTCCCTATGAAATGAACAGAAGGGCATGAAACTGGTGAAGCATATGCCATTTCTGCAACTTCTTTGTCCCTCACTATTGCTCCTCCAATTATTATGAGATATTTGATCTTGGGAACCTTGTTCAAAGCCACACCCTGCAGCCAAAGAGGACCATTGCCATGATCACCACTGGTTTACAACAACCAATCAACTTTAATTTAATTTGCTACAATACACAATCAAATCAGTTCGAAAATTAAGGCGGTGCTCGATAAATAGCTGTTAGCTGATTGGGTTAGTGAGTTTAACTATTTGATAACATTAACTGATTGTAAAAAGATATTTGATAAATTAACCGTTAGCTAATAGCTGATTAGTTGTATAATGACTTTCTCAAAAAGCTGTTGAGCAATAAGTTGTTACAAAAAACTAATTAATCGAACTCTCATATTGATTGTTTAACGAAGTCAATCAAACAAGATAAAATTGACTGATAAGCTAACTATGTTATCAAACAGGACCATAGTGGCATGTACATACCTTCTCTTGTAATCCAGGCAATGCTCCTGACAGAATTGCACCCTAAATTGTTAAACAAAAAAAAAAATAAAACCCAAATCAGAGAGTAACATTTCCTGTTCAAAGTTCACATCTTTCACACAATTTTTGTCCAATGTCTTCCCTTCATCTTAGCAACATTAACCAAAAACACCCATCAAGACTGCAAAAAAATCAACAGCATTGCAAGAACAAAACTAACCTGGGAGAAACCAAGAAGACCATCAAAAGGCCCATGCTTTATCATGTAATCCTCTATGTATTCAAGACACTCATCAAAGTTCTGATATTCTGTTAAATCCTGAAACCCAAAATTGAAAAACAACCAAACCATATATAACTTCTCATCCAATACTAAAGTAAAGTTTATAACAAAGGTGAAAACTGAAAACCCAACAAGAATAAAGAAAAAAGATCAGACCTTGTTGAACTGGAACCACTCATAATAAGGAGGATCGAACAATCCCTCCACATCGGATTTCCCCTGGCAGGGAAACGGCGCATCTAAGAACACAAGGTCCAGTTTCTCCACCACGGCCGGATTCCATTTCCCGACCACCTGCTTCCTGAGAATCTCGGCGCTGGTTCTGAACCCATGGAGGCAAAGAAACCTGGGCTTCCTCGGATTATTACTTACAACGTTGTTTGCTAAGCTTCCCATCGTTTCTTTATGAGTTTTCCTCCGTTTTTGGATGAAACCCAGAAACTAATTTCTGTATTTATAGGAAGTAGAAGGTTCCAAAGTCTGCGATGCTGGGGAGGGCGGCAAGAAGCCAAGAATGGTTAAAGATTGGATTTTTGACCTGAAAGATTAACACCACGTTTTTAACATAGTTAATGGCACCTTAACTTACACGCACTGGCCATGGGCACCATTGTTTTCTCATTGCGTGTAACATGAGGTTCGGACGTTATGCAAATCATGGGAGTAGAAATCTCGTGGGAGAAGAAAAGAAGAGATGTTCCCTACGAAAATTTATTGTATATGTAGACCTTAAATTTAAGTTTTATTTGTATGTACGATGATGTTTTTACTTAATTTGATTATGTACGATGATGTTTTTACTTATTTGTTTATGTAGGATGATGTTTTAACTTATTTGCTTAAAAAAAATATAATGGATTGGATTTTTCATTGGTCGATTTCTTCATGTTTGGTATCAAAGCAAACACATTGGAAGTTTAATAGTTGTTGAATACCCTTTTTATTAACTAGTGGTTGATATTAATTTGTTCACACCAATTATATTGAAAATCTATTTAGAGATTAAGTTTATTATAACTTTATACTTTGTAATTAAGATTGGTAGGGTATTGCAAAGAATATTGTGTTCAGATGACATGTAGTGACTCTCTCTTATAGGCGGTCATGAAATCGAGCCACATAGTCCGATGAGTAGTTGGATCTATGCCAAGTGGTCAAGGTTTGGAATTTTTGGATAAAGGAGTGGGACAAGTCAAACATTGCACATGCCATTAGGGTGCAAGTGTGCAATGCAAGAGTGTGATGTGGTATTAAGGGAATTAAAGGTCTGAATAATCGGTGGATTTGTGTCAGTGGTTGATATTTCAAAACTTGGATAAAGGTGTTGCTAGACCAAGGAAGGGGGTGCTAGGGGTGTGCATTCGGTTAACCGAACCGAATTAACTGAAATTTTAAAACTTTTAACTGTTAACCGAACCGACGTATGTGTTACCGAATTAATCGAACCGAATTTTTTTTCGGTTAATCGGTCGGTTAACCGATTAACCGAACTTTCTTAACCTAAAATATAAAATTCTAAAAATAACACCTAAAATAATAAATCCAATTAAAATAAAATACAAATCATCCATAACTTCAAATATTCAAACATCCATAACTTCAAATATTCAAACATCCATAACTTCAAATCTTCAATCTAATTAGTATATAGTATTTATATTTAATTATTTATCTATATATATAAAAATTCGATTAACCGTTCGGTTAATTCGGTTAACCGACCTTTCGAACCGAATTAACCATTAACCGAAAGTTCAAGATTCCTTTAACCATTAACCGAACCGAATTTTTCGGTTCGGTTAATGGTTAACCGAAATTTTTCGGTTCGATTGGTTAACCGAAATTTTTCGGTAAATTGTACACCCCTAGGGGGTGCGAGTGGCCAGGTTTCATAAAAGATAATTGTCGGTGCTTGCATATTGTCTTTACTAGTATTTGTGTATGAATTGTGAAGTAGTTGGTTTGGTTAAAGTTAGTAACTTAAAAAAAATTGTGTAGACACAATCTAGGATGGTATGAGCTATAAAACATGTACTTTAGCGTGTGAAATAATCAAAAGTTGGTCTTGATTGTTTATATAAATGCTATGATAGATTGTAAAATACTTAGGAGAGCAATTCATCTATTTATTAATGGAAAAGTAATATGAAACTACAAAAGTACAACTACCCGGCGTTTCGTTATCATGCACTGTTGTTAAACCCCTCCCCATACTTACCTTACATGTATTACTTAATTTTGTGATGGACCTGAGACCAAAAAGACATTCAAAAAAGGTGTTATTTTATTTTTCTTTTAAGCAACATATATTAAAGTGGTGTAATGATTACAATAGCAATATTAAAGGGCAATTCCTACTTAATGGTACCATGCAAGAATTGACTAGAGTTGGGCCAATTGATTAGCTTGATGGCCCATTGCTGCTTGGCCCATCAGTTGGAATTCCTTAGCCCAAATATTCTTTTCCATTCTTCACAATTTTTTTTTTAAATGGATACATATTATTATTATTAATGGTCTGAAGTAGTTTTCTTCAATCATTATTGCATGGACCATGAATATAAGGTACATTATTTTTATATTGAAGGTACATTATTTTTGTACTAAAGGTACATTATTTTTGTACTGAAAGTACATTATTTTATAGCACTATAAAAAAATGTACCTTCAATATAAAAATAATGTACCTTATATCCATGGTCCACACAGCTACGTGGACCATGGTCCACACAATAATTTGCCAGTTTTTTTGGGTGTAAAAAGTGAAATATCTCGTCTCTACAATCCGACTCTATAGTGATTATGTCAAGATCTGAATAATTTAATATTGTATTTTTGGTATAAACTTTTTACTTGAGAACTAACTCAGTTATTTACAATGAATAATAAAGTAATTTGTTGAGCGAAAGTCGATGAATAGTCAAGACCAACAAGTGGTAGCTAGGAGCTTGAAGAGTTAACTCCACCACTCTGCTTCTAAAAAATGTGATGGTATGTAAGGAAATAAAGTTACGTATTCATTACAAATTATAACTTTTTCAACGTTTGATATAACAAGTAGTATTAGAGTCATGTTTTTTTTTGAATACTACTAACTCTATTACAATTGTATTTGTTCATAACTACTTTCTCAACCTATTGAAGCACAAGAATCGTTTGATGCCACTGGACCACAAGAATAAAAATTATACAGTTATGAGTTTAAATTTTAAGGTGCTATACGCGTTTGATTATAAGCAGGCCAAAAATGCAAGTTGAGCAAAATATTATTTTTTGGGAATCAAATTGAGACGGAAAGCGAATATATAAAGAGTGCGAAAAACGCAGTGCCGCCGTAGGCGTCAACAACGTTCGTCGCAGAGCTTAACGAAGTAAGAGCGGAATGGCTCAGTCTCTCCCAACCTTAAACCCTCCGAACGCCCTGAAAAACCCCAAACTCCTCACCCCGACAAACAATCAATCCAGCCTCTCGTTCTGTCCATCATCGTCGCGCAAAGCTTTTTCAAGAATGAAGAATAGTTACCCCTCAATATCTGCAGCGTCAGCAACGCCGTCGAACCAGCAGCAGAAGCAAAACTCGGCCGCGCTCGAGGCCTTATTCAGCGGCGAGCGCAAGGAGGACGCCATGGCGGCTATCAAGACCTCGCTTTCTAATTGTCTGTCGGAGACCCACCTCGATTTAACCGTCCCTGGCCTCAAATCAAAGACCCGCGGCAAGGTAATTCCAAACACTCGCTTGCAATTTGTGTTTTATTGGAACAAAAAAAAGTTTGGATTTTTCTCTGCGAGCTCCATGGAATCAGTGAAACTGTGAAAGATTGTGTTTTTAACAGAAAGGGCATAGGCTATTTGATTGGTAGAGGCTTCCCTTTGTTTTGTTTTGATTACTTATCTTAAAATCGCACAAAAACTGAAATTATGAGGTTTAGGATAAATTTTGGTTTTCTTTTTGTTGGATAAAAGTACTTGAAACCTTGTAGTTATTAAGTCATAGGGTCGAATTTGTAATCTTGTAGTTACTAAGTCACGGGAGGGAACTTTTAATCAACTTGGCTAGGTTGCCCCCAAAATTTGCTTATTTTCTGCTTCAAAATAGCTGTGCATTTGATCAGAAAAGAGAAGTTGAAATTCTGTATTCAATGGTGACCAATCTTTGTCTGAAGGTTAGGGATATATATGATGGAGGGGATTATCTTGTTCTAGTGACAACAGACCGGCAAAGCGCATTTGATAGGGTTCTTGCTTCAATTCCCTTCAAGGGTCAGGTAATTTCCTTTGTTGTGTCCTTTTTAACTGGTGTTAGGGCAGAGGGATTGACTGTCTAAATTTGATTGAGTATTGGATCGTGTAGGTGCTCAATGAGACGAGTTTATGGTGGTTTGATAAAACTCGACACATTACTCCAAATGCAGTGGTAGCATCACCGGATAAGAATGTCACCATTGCCAAGAAGTGTTCGGTTTTCCCTGTTGAGTTTGTTGGTAAGATATGCAGATAAGGTTTTTGGTCTTCTATGTCCCCACGGGAAGCTTGTTTTGTTTCAATTGTGGGATTAAAGTTCGTTTTGAACTACTAACTGCAAATAAAATATACCGAGGACATTGAAACTTTTGCCTGTCACAGTCCGAGGGTATGTGACTGGAAGCACTGATACATCACTTTGGACTGTTTACAACAAAGGGGTTCGGAATTATTGTGGCAATGCCCTCCCGGATGGTAAATGTTTTAACTTTAGAACTGATAACTAGAATTGTTGATATCTGAAGTTGGATTTTGACGACTCTCTACTTTAATGTGTAACAGGCTTGGTGAAAAGTCAAAAATTACCTGCAAATATACTTACTCCAACTACTAAAGCTGCAGATCATGATGTCCCCGTAACCCCAGATGAGGTTTATACTTAGAAATTTCTCTGAGATGTGTACTCTTCTCTTTGTGGACCGTCCCATAACACAGTTAATTAATTCGCAGAACAGTTTAGGTGTAAATATCAGATTTGTTCTTAGACTCAATACTTGTTCAGAGAAACCAAATCTTTTCTTGAAAAAATAAAGTTGGAAGTTTTGCTTTAATTTTTAATATTTGGGTTTAAACGAACGATATGCATTGCAGATAGTTCAGCAAGGGCTAATGACTCAAGCTGATTATGATGACGCAAGTAGGAAAGCCTTGCGGTTATTTGAATTTGGGCAGGTGAGCTTGGTCTTCTTCGTGTTTTTTACTATAATTCTGCAGGATTTTATGTTTTCCCTCTTTCAATCTCTCCTCGATTTATCCATTCAGCATATCTTAGCCAACTTTCTTACCGCTTTTTTCACTTATTTCTGTTTGTAGCGTGTTGCACTGGAACACGGCCTAATATTGGTGGACACAAAGTACGAATTCGGGAAGGGGCCTGATGGAACTGTTCTTTTGATCGATGAGGTAAATTACATACAAATGATACCCTATATCTCTCTCTGCACGTTAGCACGTACCATGCATTTCCATTGACTAAATTAAAATACAATTATCTCCCCTTCACTTCATATTATGAATAATCACTTTCAGGTGCATACCCCAGACTCGAGCAGATACTGGATTGCTAATTCTTACGAGGATCGCTTCCAGAATGGTCTTGAGCCTGAAAACGTTGACAAGGTTTGTCAATGTCAGCCCCTTTAATTTCAAGTATTATCCGGTTAATCTTAGATGGAGTGAAATTTTAAAGCTGCTCTTTCACAACTTATATAGTAACTCGTATATGCAGGAATTTTTGAGATTGTGGTTTAAAAGTCACTGCAATCCCTACGAGGACAAGGCAAGTGATATATCTTATCAGACAAACACTTTCCCTCGATTTTCTGATCCAATGCATATCCCGTTTATCTAATGACGTTTTTACACTTTTAGGTTTTGCCTGATGCTCCAGAAGAACTCGTTGCTGAATTAGCTTGGCGGTATGCTATCCATATTGCTCTCACCATATACTTCCTAATCGTTTCATACTGCACTTGTTTTCAATCACTACCGTAGTAACTTTTTGCATCTGGTATTGTTGTGTTGTGTTCCTCATAAATACCAGGTAATAACGATACTTTTGGTTCTAATGACAGTTACATTTTCTTGTTCGAGACAATTACAAAGTCCAAATTCGAGCTGCCTTCCACAAAGGTAAAACCTATAAATCAATACGTTTCTTTCTTGTTGCTCGAAAATTATTGATGCCCGTCGCTATCTATGTTTCATGCAGGAGCCTATCCACGATCGAATTTCAAGAAATGTTTCCCAAGCTCTGTCATCTCTGCTGTAACTGGGGAATAGACATCAATCTTTGACTATCTTTAACACCAAAAAACACAATTAAGCTTCTTAAATGGTTCAAGGGCTTCATTAATCTGTATGAGTCTGGTTTTTTTTTTTTTTTTTTTTTGAGATAGAGAGAGAGATGATTGTACTAAGGTCCTGCTATGTACAACAGAGGTTTTAAAATTCAAAAATTTCAATAAATTTTCCATACATGTTTAACCAAATTGTCCTGTTTCATATTCAAAGGTTACTTTTCTATGTTTATATGTACAGTCAATTCATGGATGCAAAATTTGTACTTTTGATGACTATAGAAGCTAAGGGTTACATCAAAAGTGATTTTTTTTTTCTCAGTCAATGTTCTTATCTATGGATGATTAGTCAAATTTGGGTACTTACATATGAACACAGTCAATTATTTACTCAAATTACATTGAAACGAATGGTCACAAACTTCTACACATTATATAAGACCCACCATGCACAACAAATATCTTATATTCACATCCATTACAAATTAAAATAACATTATTGCAAGTTCTTGGATTGTTAGCCATGGCGGAAGAGGGAGTGAAGCTTCTGGGATTCTGGGCAAGCCCTTACGCCCTGAGAGTTCACTGGGCTCTGAAGCTCAAGGGAGTTGAATATGAATACATGGAAGAAGATCTCATGTCGGGAAAGAAGAGTTCTTTGTTGTTGCAGAGCAACCCAGTTTATAAAAAGATTCCGGTTCTGGTGCACAATGGGAATCCGGTGGCGGAATCTCTTGTGATTCTTGAGTATATTGATGACACGTGGAAGCATAACCCTCTCTTCCCGGAGGATCCCTACGAGAGAGCACAACTCCGGTTTTGGGCAAAATTTGCCGATGAGAAGGTACGTTATCAACCATTTTTTCCGATCATCTGAAATTCCTAGTCACTATTGAAGTTGTATGCATTGTCTTGTGGCCTAGCTGTTCTAATTTAGGTGTCCTGAGAAATATGCAAGTCATTGAACTTATTTGGTAAATGGTTGTTAGCTTATAACTAAAAATAGATTGTAGATAAATATTTACTAAATTAGCAGTTAACTAATAGTTATTTGGTATAGTTTGTTTTTTCAAAAAGCTAATTGAAAAAATTACTTTGAGTAGCTTTTTGAATGTTAACATTTTGGAGTTATAAAAAGTTGATTAACCAAACACTTATATTGATTATTTAACCAAGCCAAACAGCTAATAGTGGTCAAATAAGCTACAATTGATTGATAAACAAACTATTTTACCAAACAATGGTGTGCAGTGGGCAAATTTGTATTGTGATCCTAACTGATAAAGAATTACAAGTAGATCAGCCTAGGGTTGTGCACTGGTTGACAAATGACCATAGACGCATAGAGATAAATTAGTTAAACCCTTTCTAGGACCGCAAACATTAAACTAACTAGCCTAGAGTCTAAATTGCTCATAACTAATCAACTTAAATCAAGAAGACAGGTTGTCTTAGTCAAATTTGTAACTTTGTGATTATAAGTCAATTGTCTGACTAACTAGGCCTGGTTTCCATCATCATCCTAGCTAATTTATGATTGTTAGTGATGGGAAATGAAATAGAATTTGTGAGTGAAGTTAGTATTTGTTGTTTTCAGTGTTTCCCAGCGGTGATAAAAACGTTTTCCTCGGAAGGAGAAGAGCTGGAGAAGAACGTGAAAGAAGCTCGCGAGTATCTGAAAATCCTCGATGGCGCCGTCGGTGACAGGAAGCGCAACCAGATAGGTTTCTTGGATGTTGTGGTTGCCTGTGTTGCACATTGGGCTAACATTACCGGGGAGATAATTGGGATGAAGCTTGTTGATGAGGAAGAAACGCCGTCGTTGGTTACATTGTTTGAGGATGTTCTTGAAGCTGCTCCTTTCCTCAAAGAATGCACGCCGGAGAAATCCAAGTTGTTGGAGCTTAACACACAATTTCGCATGATGTTGTTGACCAAACCCTAAAATATAATGATGTTGATATTGTTGGTGTGATTCTGTGGTGATATTTTTTGTAATTTTATATTTGGTTACAATTAAGTAAAGAGACTTACTAAAAGTCTTGTGGTTCAATACTAAAAATATTAAATTTGTGATCTGGTGACACAGAATGACTTTCGTTATAGATTCAAGCTTCTGTACATTGATAAAGTAGTTATGAACAGATATTATGTCTGGTCGTGACTTGATCCGGAATTCCTGTGGCCGGCGATAAGGTTTGCCCGGCAGACGGGGCAGGTGGCGTGCGCCGCCAGCCACGCGTCGATGCAGTGAGTGTGGAAGACGTGGCAGCATCTAGGGAGCAGGCGGAGATTCTCCTCGCCGTCGTCGAACTCGTTCAAACACACGGCGCATTCTAGCGCGACGCCGTTACCTATCATGAGGGCCTTCACGTCGGAGTAGCGAAACCTCGGAAAGGCGTCGATGACATCCGAGTCTAGTCCGCACCGCTGCCGGACGATTCTGTCGCCGGCGAAGTCCCTATCGAGCAGGCGATCGGCGCATTGGTGGAAGTAGATGACGACGCAGCCCATTACCAAGAAGCCACAGATAAGACACACTAAAATAACATCCGTATGTGCCATCACCACCCATTTCTCCGATCCCGCCGCCGCCAGCGGCGGCGGCGTTGATGGCGTGGAACCTCTTTCCGCCATCTTCTCCGGCGAAAAGATCAGAAGAAATTATTAATCCGGAATTTTTGGAATCTGGACGTGCTTTATTTGTAAATAGGTTGAAAATTAAAGTTTAGTGATGAGTGATGGCCATCATGGAACTAATCAAGAAAGCTTACGGAAACAGTTCTTAACACCTAAGCAATCTTTGGGTGATGATTAGATTAGATAAAAGTTCATTAACAACCGTAGAGGAATGAGATGCTTAATCCTTTCTGATAATGATAGCTTTCCTAATCAACTTTCATTACCATTTAAGCAATTATCAAGTTATTACAAGAATATGTTAATGGAAGGTTCAGATTATTTATATCAGGATTCACAATACAATATGAACCTTGGTCCATTGTATAACAATTGCTTGTGGAGCTACACCTTATTATATTGGTTTAAGCTAACTATAATCAATTTAAGTTTATTTAGTTTTTTGTTGTTTCTTATTTGTTAAGGATACTATGTCAAGTTTGTTCCGTACACACATTTGTTAAGGATTTTCCTCATCACCCTAAAAAATATGAATTAATCGAGTTATTTATATCTAACTAGCTCAAATTCAGAAGGTCACCAACTTAGTTGAGTATATAATAATATTGGGTATAATTATTGTTTCAATCATTTTTTTTTAAATATAAAACTGAATTGAAGAATCATAAGTGTATTAAAAAAAATTAAACTTAATATTATTACAATATTATACTTGATTATTGTAAGCCATATATATAAGATTGTAGAAGATTTGAACCATCCAACATTCCAACTTGTATTTTCAATGGAATATGGACTGCTGGTGCATTGAGTGCTAAGGGATTCCTATTCGATAATTGACCGAATAAATTAAAAGTATTAATTTGATTGATATACACAACAATACATACTAAGTCATACCAAAAGTCATACCAAAAAGATTGAATTGGGGATCTTTTAAAATAATCCAATTAATAAAATATTGATTCTCATGATTTCATTCATTTCCATTATCATCACCACGGAATC
>CP025649.1:26056739-26069106 GCA_003576665.1 Ipomoea trifida | reverse complement strand
CCTTCTATTTCCTTTTATTAAAGCCTAAAAGAAAAAGTTAATTCCAATTTTTTCTAGATTTATGTGAGTTAGATTAGGTTGTACTTTTTTTTCTTAAAATATTATTTTTCACTTTTTGTCTAAGATTTTTTACGAAGTAACCGTACAAATCACGTCCTCCATGCTTAATTCATATTTAAGGGGTTCATCACGGACTATCAAGACATTCAGATCAAAGACTTTGTTCGCAACGAGTTGGTCGTCAATCACGGACTATCAAGACTCTCACAGACTCAAACAGTGAGGGATTTGTGATGGGTAAATACCCCAATGACTACCGTAGAAACTTAAAGTGTATAATTGATGTATTGTTATCCTTGAAAAGTCGAGTGTCCTTTATAAATTATTAAGGGTCAAGTGTCATTTGGAGAATATTTAGTTTTCCTTCCCTCCATTTCCTCATATATTCATCAATTTAATCTATTTAGCAAATAATCATCTTCTCATATACACAAACAACACATATGCTGTAAATTCGTACTACCCTCTTTACATTTACACTATCAATTGTAATACCTTTAACATATTTTCATATATCTTAATGCATTTTAAAATTAAAATAAATAACAAGATAATTATATCATATATAATTACATGATTTAAAATAATTAACTAAAATCGTGAATTGAAAAACAAAATTATCTTATAAGCTAACATGACATAATAAAACCTACAATAATATGTATATAATTACAAAATATAATTAAATATAATACAATAATGAGCTAACATAAAATATATATTTTATAATAATTATAAATAAAATGACAAACTTTGTAAATATCAATGGTAATCTTAAATAATAGTATAAGAATGGTAAAAAATCACATTCCCCTCAAATCTTATATGGATGATATGTTTCATTCATGAAAATATTATAATCCCTTGAAAAAGTAAAATAACATAAACTAAATATAGAATGTTTTTTTTTTACAATATATATATATATATATATATATATATAGGAATTTTGTTTTGAAATGTGACATTTCTCTAAAATATAAGCTAGGAAAGATATTAATAACAACCTAAAATCTAAAATCTCTAGCCAGAGTCCGTGTACGCCCCATTTCCCCTGCGAAGTGCGAATAGCGAACAGCGAATCTGCGATTTCTGCCTCCCCTACCAGCAGCAACCGACGACGGCAGTGGTTTCTGCCTCCCCTGCGGTAGCCGACGACGACGGTGGTTCCGTCTCCCTAAATCCTAAATTCTTAACCCTAACTCAGTCAACCTTCTTCCTCCTTCCACATAGTCGCACTTCCCTCAAGATCGTCGACAAGAGGCTCCGAAACTGTATCTATATCAAGGTGCCGAGACTCTATACTCGTACAGAAACTTGTTTTTTTTTTTTTAATTGTTTTCTCAGAGTTGACTGTATTTGTGACGTTTTTCAATTAGTGGAGTTGATTTTGCAGTGTCACAATTTATGGAATTGATGATTGATCTTATCGTTATTTATTCACTAACTCAATTTAGCGCTCGTATTAATTTTATATGGAGATTTGAAATCTGCTGGCTGTACTCGAGTAACTGAATATGTAGAGAAAACCCTGGAGATTTTGGGTGTTTTATCATAGTTCAAGATCAATTTAAGTTTTTAGTGCGATTCGGAGGTAAGTATGTCGTGAAATCCAAGCTCTAGCTACGCCCACTTTAAGTATTGTATCACCCCTGTTAGGATGCAAGTCTGCAACTCAAGAAATTGTTTTCCATTCTTAGAGAGATAACTAATGGAGTAGAGTTTGTAAGGATATCTAGTGTTTTTTTCTTAAGTTATCAATTGGTACAAGTGAGTATTTAATGAAAATTTATGGGATATTGGGATAAGCTGCCTGAGTGTTTGCATGGGGTTTACTTAGTTTATGGATTCGCCGAAAGTTTAAAAATACCTTGGAGCAAAGTTTTAAGCTTGATGAAATTGAGGGATTGACAGGCCTAGCAAATGGCTAATCACTAGTAAGGCGGAAGCAAAAGAATACAAAGGCTTATTAATAATAATATATTACAATAGATTGTCTCTATGCGTATTGCACTGTATAGAGTTAATATATTTATGCAAACATGGGCTAAGACCACTCTTATTTGAATATTTGGAATAGGAAACCAAGCCCACTCCTGCTAGGAATAGGACTAGAGTTTCTACTATTAAACAATGCTAATAAGATGTTTAAATAAGTTCTTATTTACTTGCATGCTCCATTTTTTCACTTATGCAGGCAAGAAAGAATGATCATTACACTACATGATGTTAAAGATGAAATATTTTCTTCTGTCCTGAAGATATGCTATGTCTTTTTCTAAAATTCAGTGTACTTTTACTTGAGTTCTTGTGATTATGTAGTGACTTTGTAAAGTTCTCATTAGTACCTTTCTCACATTTTTTCAATCAAACCTTTTTAAAATTGAGCTTGCAGACATTTGCTTGGAACTAAGAGTTGGGGTAATGGCTACTAAGCGGAATATTCGTTACAGCCGGCTTGCTGCTGATGAAGATGATGAATATGGCAGTGAGGCAAGACGAGCTGACCACCGATTTGACTATTCACCAAAATCTTTTGAGCAAGTTCCATGGAAGTCCCTTGCCCTTGCAATTTTTCTGCTATTTCTTGGATGTCTTCTTCTCTTTCTGTCATTCTTCATCCTCACCGGTCATATGCCAGGTGAACGGTCCCAAGCATATGGTCTTTTAGGACTGGGGTTATTAACCTTTCTCCCAGGTAAAGATAAACTGACATGTTTACAACTTTACAGTTTTATTACTTTTTCTGCTGCATAACATCTTGTTCAAACTTAGGTGCATAGCTCATAAGTCATAACAATGAGTCAATGAGTAAAAGATTCAAGGGATGTAGGTGAAAGCCTAGCTGATGGAAGAATGCTTTAGCATGAAACATATAGAGTTTATCAATAATTTATAAATATAGCTTCTAGTTTTTAAAAATAATCTTTAGTAAATAGGCATAACTTCTATTATATGAAGTTTACTTTGGCAGATTGCCAGCTTATTGTGGGACAAACTCTCCTCTTTAGGCTCCAAGTGATTTTGGGGGAAATGGTCTTTTTTTCTTCACCACTACTGACAACTAAATTCTTGATATTTAGCAACAAGGAAAGATCTCCACTCTTTTTTGTTAATTCAACACTTGTGGCATGAATGCAAGATGTGACCATCTGCATACCAAGGGGCAAAGCTTGCTTAGTTTGTTTTATCCCTGTTTTAGTAGATTAGCTCTCGTAAGCATAAATATTAAACTGTCTGTATTGCAAAAACAAAAAGTGAACTGCTAAACTCTGCCCTTGACCCCTTGTGGTGATTGGTGAGATGCAATTATGCAAACTGTAATGAAAGGGGATAGCTTGTTTTGTTTGATGTTGCCCTGTTATAGTAGATTAGCTTGTAAGCATAAGCTATTAAAGTATTAACTGTCTCTTGGCACTCAAAATTATTACTGAGTACAAGGTAGAGTAGAGTAGGTGCCAATGCTACATCTTAGGCAGCATATTGGTAAATTTACTGAAGCCCTCTTATTAGTGGCTTTTATGTCTGTTACTCAACTTGCCATTCTACATTTTTGCATTTATATTCTTCTCAGGCTTTTTGGCTTTTATTTTCTATTTTTAATCGCTAAAACAGCCAACAGCCATCAACAATTTCTTATACCAATAACTCTGCAGGATTTTATGAGACACGCATCGCTTATTATTCTTGGAGAGGTGCTCAAGGTTACAGATTTTCTGCAATCCCTACCTACTGAGCATGTTTTTATGACGTTTGAGTTGCTGTACTTATTTTCTCTACGCAGTACGCACATCATCTCTGTTATATATATGCTACGCCCTCCTATCCACCCTTCTTTCCTCTTGTTTACAGATTGTGTTATACTGCAATGTATTCAACTATTCGAATCTTGGCTTTTAGATGATGAAAGTATTGTTTCAGATAGTGTTCTTCAATATTCAACATGGAATAGCTTTGGCTAATATGTGATTGGAGTTGAGATGTAATTGTGTTAACTCATTGTTGCTAGGACATCTGAAATGTTTTGTATTATAATGAGTTAAATCAAGTGTGAACTATTCAATTTAACATGTGTAATGTTTTCAACATTATATATCATCCTCTGCAACTTCTTGTATTAGAAATTATGAACTACAAGTAATTTTTATTGGAATTTCCGTTCAACTTATCATGGATAGTTGTGTTGATCTCCTATACATTCTTTTTACAAAAAAAAAATATTTTACTTTATTAGGAATTACATGATTTATTTTAGATGCTGTACTTTTTAGTAGGTCAATAAAACATATGAGTGCAGTCTAAATTTGAACTTGTATTCTTAGGAAAAGTAAAGGTTAAATAGGTTAACCAATCAATTCAATTGATAAATTTTAATTTGAAAAAATAAATAAGAAAGTGCTTCATACTCCGACAAATCTACAATGAGCAAATACCAATTTTGGTCACACGACTATTAGTAAAATGACAATTTTGGTCCACATGTTTCATTTCTACCAATTTTGGTCCCACGACTATTGTTTAGTACAATTTTGGTTCCACGACTATTGTTTTAGTGCCAAAATTCATCGCGCCGGTCACCCATCCGTTTAAAACGTGCCGAAATTTAAAATTATTGAAGGTATTTGCGTTCTTTTCAACTCAATATCCTAATTTGAGCATGAAGAAAGAGATTTAAGCCCTAAGATCGATCACAATTCACAATTCTCCTACTCAAATTAAGGTAAAATGAGGAGGAAAGTTGCGAATTTTGATCGATTTATTCATACTCAAATTTTAAACAGATGGGTGACCGGCGCGATAAATTTTGGCACTAAAACAATAGTCGTGGATGAAAATTGGTACTAAAACAATAGTCGTGGGACCAAAATTGGTAGAAATGAAACATGTGGACCAAAATTGTCATTTTGCTAATAGTCGTGGGACCAAAATTAGTATTTGCTCAATCTACAATTATCTGTCAAAGGCTATAAGTTAGATGAAAGCTGTTATAACTTAGATGAAAGTTGAAAGCTAAAAAGTTAATAGTTGAAGTTGAAAATTTGGTAGTTAATAAATTAACTAATTGAAATTAAAATGTTTGGTAAAATTATCTGTTGAATAAGATGATGGCTCTGTTTGGTAAATAATCAGCCTATCAGCTAATTTTAGCTTATTTGATCACTATCAGTTATTTGGTTAATAAGCTTTTTGTAACTCTAAAATGCTAAAATTCAAAAGGCTACTCAAAGCAGCCTTTTCAATTAGCTTTTTGAGAAAAGAAATTATACCAAACAGCTATCAGCTAACAGCTAATATATCAAACAACTTTCTACAATCATATAATATTATCAACAAATCATACGTTCTAACCCAAACAGTCAACCCAATCAGCTAACAGCCATTTACCAAACAGGGCCGATAAGTGTAAAAAGACATAAAATTATATATATATATATATATATGTATATGCCAAAGGCCTTGTGGTCAAGCGGCATGAAGTGATTCTCCCAAGTGGGAGGTTATGGGTTCGAGCCTCAGTGGGGGCAATGTTGACTTTGTTGTGCTTCACTAGGTTGAGAAAGTATATGAACAGATACCCTATGTAATAGGGTCAATAGTATTCAAAAAAAAATATATATATATATATATTAAGTAACAATATTTAGATTTAATTTTTGTATATTTTAAAATATGTGATGAAATACATTGAAGATGAAATGTTTTAATATATTGTTTCATATTATGTATTTGTTTTAATCTTATCTATTCATTAGATATTTAAATAGAGAAATACTTTTCTCTTATATTAACTAATAATTCGTTTTTGGTGACTCCCACCTTGAATTGGAACTTGGCGAAAAAATGTTTTAAAAATATTTAGATATCATTATTTTAATTAAACAATGATATATTGTCTTATTTTTGATGTAAATTAATAAGAATATAAAAAAATAAGTTCTACCAATCAAAATTAATAAAACAATGATATTATTATTTTAATTAAATAATTATATATTGTATCAATTTTGTAAATTAATACGAATAAAAAAAAAAAGAAAAAATGTAATAAATTTTACCAAACAAAATCAAAGAAACATTTATTTTTACATATTATTTGTAAATTGATAAATCTTTATTTGTTGTGAATTTGATCGGAATTATAGTATTTATAATAATAATATTTAATAATATTAATAATAAGAGGAAGAACCACACAGTAGTATTTCAGAGAAGGAATTGCTTATTTGTATTGTTTGTGAGTATTGATGGTGAATGAACATTACAAAGAGTGAAGGGGTATTTATAGTCTCAGGATCTGGAATAAACTACTATATGTTTTGCATGAAGTGTCCACTTATTAAAGCTAACTATATGTTTTGCATGAAGTGTCCACGTATCAAACCTAGCCTAGTTGGTTGATTAGAGGATAACATAGCTTTGCCTCATCAAGAGGTCACGTGTTTGGACAAAGTTAATCTTTTTGGATATACACATATTTTTCTTCTGTTTCATAACATTATTAATGAATTGACTATTTGAATTATGACTTTGTTACACTTTACTCTATATTTATCATTTATACACTATACACATCGGAATATAAATACATCAAAACCTACTATATATATACGTTCGGAATATAAATAATACCAGTATATTTTTATATATTAAAAAAGTACATTATATTTAAGAAAAATATATTATTTGAGTACTATAAATATATTACGTAGTATATTATTTTATATAATATAATATAATATACATCAATAATATATTTTTAATATATTAAAATTGTACTCCATATTTTTTTTGTTATGAATTATGATGTGCACACAATAATTTGCCCTTGAAAAGTGACTCTGATTTTTGTTAGGGTAAAGACTTTTCCTTCAGCCAAAATATCCAATATATTTCCTTCTCAAAACCCTGAAACCCTAACTCCAATCTCCAGAGATACTTAAACCAAAATCCTTAAACCCTGAAACCCTAATATAGAGATACTAAAATCTCCAATATTAATCAAAACTCTGAAGCGGGAATCCGACCCTGAAACCTAACACAGAGCTAGGGAATCCGACGACATGTCCTCCACTTCTACCGATTCGGAGTCGGAGACCGAGCCAATGACGGTTGAGAAAGTTCCAGTATGGGATTTGCCGGACGTGCCACAGGGGCAGCTACCATCTCATATCGAGAACCTGCGAACTCGTGTTCTCTGCACTTACATAGCTCCCACTAATGTATGTGAACTTCGTTTTGCTAGCTTTTTTAAAAGACAAGCCTTTTGTATTTACTTGGAGGTTATGTATAATTTTTTTTGATTATTTTTGTTTAGACAGACAAAATCAAATATTCTGGCGCCTTTGCATCAATGGGTGTTGACAACAGCTTGCGATCGGAACAGTTCAGAAAAAACTTTAGAGTTGAAGTTATGAAGCTGAATGAAGATGACATTGAGTTTGACATGATTGGAATTGATGCTGCAGTTGCCAATGCATTCCGCAGAATCCTCATTGCAGAGGTGGGCACTGAAAACTTATCCGTGTTCAACAATTTATTTATTAAAAATTGGATTTTTTTTCCTAATGCACTATATCTGTCAACTGGCTTGGTATGCCATTTTGCTATTACATTAGTGTTGCTTTGTGTTTAAAAAACAACATAACTCTTATTGGTGCCTACAGTGGACATTTTTATTGTTGATTGAAATCGTTGCTTTCTAGTATTAAGGTTTTGGTGGAGGCAAGAAATTATGGGAGAAATCTTTTCAGCTATTCTGAAGTTATATGTTTATTTCCATGATTATCAGCATAGGTTCTGCCACTACATTGTTTTAGGATGACACTCGGGGGTTTGAATTTAGAAATGAAAAATTTAAAAGCATGCTTGTGAAACTTATGTATGTATGGGCATCCAAGAAAAAGAGTTTAAGTACAAGTAAGATAGCTAACATCAATCTCAAAGCTTATAACGGAAGAGTTGGTGAATATATTGGGAATAAAACTATGTCTATTTAATTGCTCTGCTTTATCAACAGCAAGGAGTTCGCCTTAGCTAATTGGCTCTGCTGAAGCAGCAAAGATCTAAGGATTCTTATTTCCCAAAGATCTAAGGATTCTTATTTCCTAAAGATCTAAGGATTCTTATTTCCTAGGACATCCATTAACAAAAGTACTGAGAGAAGTTTCCAAAGCAAATGCTTTCTCATATATCAATTGTTTTCAACCAAGAACATTTGTTCTCTTGTAAACATCCTTTGAAAGTGGAAGGGTGTGTGTGTGTATGCAAAAGGAATTTTCAGAGTGTAATTAGAAGAATTAGCATGTTAGAGCTAGTGCTTAACTTTGCTCGCAACTGCAAATTAAAGAAAGTTAAAGGACATAGGAAACGGTTCTGTCATTCCTTTTTGTTTCATGTGCCATCTGGAAAGAAAGAAACAAAAGATTTTTATGAAGTTGTTACTCCGTACTTCTGAGTGTAGATTGATATATGCATGCTTGAGGCTTTTTTTTTTTTTTTTTTTTGGTAAAGGGGAGCCTAGGGTTATATTATAGAAGGCTTCCAGGGAGTTTTAATGCTCTATGCATGTATGACTTGTTTGTAAAGCTTTCCAGGCACCACGTTGGTGCACCACTGCACCCTATTTTGCTTATCAACCAAAAAAGTTACGATATCCAAAAATAAAATAAAATTAAAGCTAGCAGCTAATAAGTTGATAGAGTTTAGTACTTGTACTCAATTAAAGTTGATTGGTGATGTCAGCTTTGTGCATTAGTTTGAGAAGTATAAGTTCCTTTAAAAAAAAACAAATTTATCTCTTTTTATTGTCTAATGTTCATAAAAACTTCAGATAACCTTACAAAAACTCATTAGACATTCTTGCATCTATTGTTTTTTTGTTCACATTGCTTCTGGCTACCTGCTGACGTGGTTTTTAGATATTAACATTTGGTTCTTGTGTATGATTTGAATGCAGCTTCCAACTATGGCAATTGAGAAAGTTCTAATTGCAAACAACACATCTATCATCCAAGATGAGGTTCTTGCCCATAGACTTGGTCTCATCCCACTTAAAGTTGATCCCAGACTGTTTGAATATATGTCAGGTCACTTTCTGATCTTTAGTTTCTATGACTTCCACAGACACCTGTTTATTTTATCTTGCTCCAAGTATGGTTAATAGATTGCATGGCCATTGTTTTCTTCTAATCATCCCCTTGGATCACTTTTTGTTTCATATTCTCCAAGCATACATTGCCTTTACAGTATATATGTATATGTTATATGCTATATGACGATTGCATTTTAGGGCAGTATAGTGATGAATAATTTCTTTTATCTTTGCAGAAAATGATGTACCCAATGAAAAGAACACAATTGTTTTCAGTCTACATGCTCGCTGTGAGAAAGCTAAAAAGGAGAGAATTTCTGTGAAGTCAAGTGAGCTGAAATGGTTACCTAACGGCAGCGAGTTTGTGCTGGCCACAGAAAATTCAGCATCTAGTTCAGCGTCAAAGCCAAAAACTTATACTTCATTCAGCTGTAGTCAAGATTCTCTACCAGAATTTTCCAACAATCCTATTGCCCCCAAGTACCCAGACATTACGATAGCTAGGCTTGGGGCTGGGCAGGTTGCCACTGTCATCTCTGGCATGTTTCTCTCAATTGTTATACCATGGACCAGGGTTCATATTGCATTGTGAACCCTGATACAAAAATTTTGTACCTTCAATTAACACATTTTGTACTTACAGTTAATAGTTTCTGTACATATAAACAAATAACTTGATAATTGCTGAAACATAATGTGATAACTACAAATACAGAAACTATCAACTGCATAGACAGAATGTGTCAACTATAGATACAAAATTTGAAGGTTATTTTTGGACCAGGGTGCATTGTAGACCCTGGTCCATGGTATAATTTGCCATGTTTCTCTATGCAGTTGTCTGTTAAAAAATAAATACCTTATACGTTTAGCTTTATAAATTACACATTGTATACTCTTATTTTCAGTTATTGGTGCCTTACTGTTATCTTTAATTTGGTTTTGTCTTGCTTAATGCAATGTACTTCCATGTTTTCTCTGCATTTAAGTGTTTGTTTTGCTTGTCATAAAACTTAAAAGTCACTTCATTTTGCAGGAGATAGAACTAGAAGCACATGCTGTTAAAGGCATTGGTAAGACGCATGCAAAGTGGTCACCGGTGGCCACTGCTTGGTACAGGATGCTTCCTGAGGTGATGAGAACTGCTTCCTCCTTTTGATTTCCCTTTGCACTTTTTCTGTAGTATTCTTTCCTCATTTGCGGGTTAATGTGGGATTTATTTTGGTGTTAGTTTATGTTTTCTCATTTATTCAATACCTGGGTTGCGTTCAACTTTAAGAAAATTTATCCTACTTACAGGTTGTATTATTGAGAGAAATTGAAGGTGATGAAGCAGAACAACTTGTGGAAAAATGCCCTGTTAAAGTATTTGACATTGAGGATATTGGCAAAGGTAAAAGAGAAGCATCTGTTTTCATCAGTGTTGTAAAAATCGGCCTAGGCGGCCTCCTAGGCGCTAGGCGCCCCTAGGCTGAGGTGAAAAGGGGTAGGCGATTGCTAGCCAGTGTTGTAAAAATCGACCTAGGTGGCCTCCTAGGCACTAGGCGCCCCTAGGCTAAGGCGAAAAGGGGTAGGGGATTGCTAGTTGGCCAACTCAACTGAGTCGGCAGGAACAATTTTTTTTTTTAAATTGTTTTTTCCACTCAAAACAACGTCGTTTTGAGCAGATTATTTAAAAGAATATATTAGGTGCCCCCACCCCCCAGTGCCCTACTAGCGTCTAGCGCATTCTAGAACATTGGTTTTCTTCATATAAATAGATGATGGATAATTACAACATCTATCTTCATTTAGGAGTGACCAACATCTATTAATGAGAGCATAACATGTTTTCGAGTCTGTCATACAGGTAAAAAGAGGGCAACTGTAGCAAGACCGAGGGCATGTACCCTTTGTAGGGAGTGCATTAGGGAAGAAGGCTGGGAGAAGAACGTGGCTCTACAACGCGTAAAAGATCATTTCATCTGTAAGTATTTCCATGTGCCTATGTATTCTGTTCACACAACTTTTGGAGCACTTTTGCTCAAAGTCATAACTAGCCAGCTGATAACTAAAACACGAAAAAAAAAGAAAAAAAAATCTGATGACTAGTGGCCACTCATATTATTTACTCATAAGTACTTGAATGGCCAACTAATATATGTTACTCCTGAAAATTTTTCTAGTTACTATTGAATCGACTGGAGCTTTACCCCCCGAGGTTCTGTTCACTGAAGCGGTAAAGATTTTGGAAGATAAATGTGAGCGTGTGATAACGGAGCTCTCTTGATCATAATGAGCTATCTCGATCTGTTCTTGAGGAAGAAGTTCATAAATGAATGCTTAGAGTAGAAACTGTAACTGGGATGTCATCATACCATTTCCTATGTAGTGTTGCCCTTCCATCTATAATTACCTAAACAGCATTCAATAGTTATTTTTTTTAATAGTACTTTTCATGTAACTTAAATTCTGAATTAATCAAATTTTGGTTGCCAATTTGAAAAGAGTGAGAAATTGAAAAATTAAAAGTGTTTGCCAGTTTTCTAGAAAATTAAAAAATTGTTTTCAGTTTTCAAAATGGAAAACTATCTAGTAAATATGTTTTCTCTTTTCTATTCTCCAATTTTTTTAGGAAAGTGGAGAAATTTTCCTGTTAGTAACTGAGCTATATTACATTAATTATTTTGTTTTCTGTTCTTTAATAGTCACTATAGTTTTTTTTTTAATCATCACTATAGTTTTTTTTAATAGTTCTAATTTCTAAACAAATTTTTGTGCTTAAATTACTAAGCTATCTTAACAGATGATTAGTAAAACCATCAAGATGGTAATTTGATATGAAGTGCTAATGACTTTATAATCCTCCGTACTTGACTTTGTATTGAGAAATAATGACAGTGCATGCCATTTTCCAATTATACAACTAATTAATGGAGTAATTAGTTTTGAATATAAAGATCACAGCAATAATACTAAGAATCATAGAGCCCATTAAATTCAAAATTATGCATCAATTTATGAAATGATACAATTATTCATTCAAACTTCAAATTCAAAATTAAATATGAAGAGTTATAATCATTTGTTAAGAATTTAAATAAAGAGTTACAACTTTCATTTAAAAATCCCCTAACAATATCTACAACATATTTTCATCTTAATAAATAAATTCAAAAGATTAATAAAATATATAATATATACACACAAATTAAAAATATATTTTTAGCGTACTAA
>CP025649.1:26032399-26055739 GCA_003576665.1 Ipomoea trifida | reverse complement strand
GAAAACCCTAATGTAACCCTATCATAGCTCATGGTGTAACCATATATTTAGCCAATTATGCGGCCTACGATCTTTCAATAAAAGCTTGTGTATCAATATTAAACGTATGAACTACAGCATTACTAATATAATGAATGTACTTTCGTTTTCTCTAGTTTTTATATATTAGCTTCTGCCTAACCAATAGGTGGTGGCTATTCACCACCTATCAAAACTTCAATTAATTTCAACATCAAATGACTAAAACTGAAATGAAATCAGTCAAATATATTGTGTTGTCAGCAATGTGAAATTACTTTTTTACCCTCACAATTAACAACCCTTGAGTCGTGTACCATAAGTTGAAATGCTACTATACTAGAGAGACCACAACTGGAATTTACTCTTGAGAACAACTACTGGTTTACCTTGAGAGAAGCATATAACTTTTGACATCAGCAATCACAGTAGGTTGATAGAAGGTCATGCCAAGACTATGTCTCTTGCCTCCAACTAAGATTTTAGCCCCCTTAAAAATACAAAGTATATTACTTTATTAGTAAATGACCGTACACCTTTTACAAAAATATTCTTATTCAAGCAAAGGAATACTGAAAGCAATGACCATTTAGTTCAAAAGGGATCATAGTAACCATACAAGGAATAGCACCTCATAATTTATTAACTCCAAAGTAATGCTAACTCTATAGTAATGAGAAGCAAACTGAATTTGCAACCAAAATGTAGTCTAAAACGATCAATGGAAATAATAATTGACACATTTAGTCTCTCAAAAATAATTTTTCATGTGGAACTGATTAAACAAACCTTTGAAATGGCATCCTGCATTAATGATTCGACCTGTGACAATTGCAAAACATGTCAAATAGGGTAGAAAACATCAATTCACACATGCTTTAGAAAATGTGAAGTATTAAGAAAAGTGACCTTTTGTACTGCTGCTTCATTAATTAGAGGCCCCTGCATGAATTGAGCTATTAACTATGTGCAAGCTAGTAATAGATATGAACAAAAGGTAAAATACAAGGCTATAGTCAAAGTTCAACATGAGAATGCGCAGAATATAGAGTCAAAGATTTTTAAGTTCATTTCAAAAATACAAAATTTAGTATGTGCAATTTTGTCAAAGTTCAACATGAGAATGCGCAGAATATAGAGTCAAAGATTTTTAAGTTCATTTCAAAAATACAAAATTTAGTTACTTAATAATGATGAAAATAAACTAAGCTGTTAGCTGCGAAATTACTCAGCACAAATCCTTTTAGAGAGACCCATCTACCTGCACAACACCTTCACCAAAGCCATCTCCAACTTTCATATTTTGGACAGCATTTGAAAAAACTTCAGCAAATTTGTCATAAATCCCTATAAATTGAATTAAAGAGACAACTTAAGTGATGCAAAACAACTCTTAACAAGCTGAGATGATGAAATACCAGAACATGCTTCATAAAGATTCATTAAATTGCTTCGGTGTTTTGACTATTCAACTATTACTTAAAAAGCTGTATAGATTCTAAATGAAGAATCATTTCCTTGTAAAAAAAAAAAAAAAAACTTCAAAAATAAAGAAGTATACAGTGAGAATGCTCTTTTCTGCTCATACCTTCTTGAACAAGTACTCTGTTAGCACAGACACATGTTTGCCCACTGTTTCGGAATTTTGTTCCCAGCTGCCAACAAATAAGAAAGGAGCATACAATAAATATGACAACCAAGAATTCCCTTGAGGACACAAGAAATAGATATATAATTATATATTATCATTATTATTATTATTATTACTACTACTACTACTACTATCTACTATTATTATCATTATAAAGTAAAACTAAAGAAATGTATTTTGTTACCTACTATTTAGTATAGCTAAACGCTTGTGCCTACATGGTCAAGTTTCAATCACAAATCCTATTACATGAACAGGCTTCAGTGAACCTATGGGATACACAGAAGTTACAGAACAGTTCCACCAGAAGTTCTATAAAAACTCAGGATTCCTCTTACTATTTCAAATGTCAAATAGCTGCAACCACTTTTTTTCCTTTCAAAATTTAGAAAGTAATTTTCATTAGATATTAAATATTTAGAAAGAATCAAAGATATGTTGCTTTAACTTACAGTTCCTCTCACAGCTACATCAAGGTCAGCATCATCAAAAATTATGCAAGGTGCATTTCCACCAAGCTCAAGTGACACCTAAAACACACACAACAGTGTGAGTCATATTAGTACTAACTAAAGCCTCTTCATTCAGATTACAGACTATGCACACAGACACATACCTTTTTTACTGTAGCAGCAGAACCAGCCATCAATTTCTTTCCAACAGCAGTTGAACCTGTAAATGTAATTTTCCTTACCTATGTTCAACAAACAGAGAGTATCAATCAAAAATGTCCACATGAAACCATTTGAAAGATGGAAAATTACATGATAACTCATCAAAGATGTATTCTAACACTAGAAGACCTGTGGGCTTTCAAGCAAAGCTTCCCCAATATCAGGAGCACTTCCCATAACAACATTTACCACACCCTAAACAATGAAGGCATCACATGTTAGCATATAAGAAACAAAACAAGAGAGCAGAGACAGATTGAACTTCATAAAAAAGGAAGTGGAAGATGAGTTAATTTTTAGACAAGGCATAAAAGTTTGTAAATTGTGTATTTTTAGGAGGCAGATTATGCTAACATGTTAGAAAACAATATCTACTCTTCTTAACAGTTGAAAATCAATACATATGACACCTAAGCATTTTCCACTTCTTTGTTCCAACATATAAGAAATAATTAACCAAGTTGTATAATAAGTCTTCCCTTGTAAGTTTTAACTCATTTCATTTCATGTATAAGCTCTCTTAACTTTTTTTCTGGTTCCTCAAGCATCAATATAGCCCAGAATGAGTGCTCCACTTGGAATATCTTACTGACTGCATGTCATGAGTTTTAGAAATATAATTCATTTTGGCAAACACATAAACACATACACATGTAGCTTTGACTATGAAAATTTAAAATGTCAGTAAGAAAAAACATAGGAAATGATAGCATGACATGCATTTGAGATTTCTATCCAACCTAGATTGGATATAACACACGCATATGGCACAAACCTGCATTGGTATCATTAGCCAATTGGATAGCTTCTTCCTCAGTCTTGAACTTCAAAAGAGGTGCAACAGGCCCAAATATTTCTTCCCTGAATTGGGAATTGAAAATTCAAAATTCAAAATAAATTAAAACCCTTAATTCTGTCGGAGAACTCTTATGTAGCACTAGTAAGAAACACTAAAATTTTGGCAGCATTATTGGAAAAACGTTATACACTGAAAAATTAGGTTTTGTTAATGAAGGCCAAGTATTTGAGCAAAATATACAATGGTGCTTTAACTAGAATCCTCAATAACAAAGTATCTAAACCTTCACATTTGACTCTACGTTTCCTCTAAATAACTAATACTATAATTCTAATGACAGGCTAAATCTCAATGCTTTCTTGTCTAAAGAATAAGGTCCTCAGCAACATTTGGACATGCAATCTAAATACATGCACATTGGTTGTATTAAATAAAGGAAAAATCACACTTTTGGTCCCTTAACTATTTTGGGTGTTGAAATGTGGCCCCTTAATTGTAAGGTGAACAGATTTGGTCCCTTAATATCTTGTCAATTGTAGAAATGGTCCTTCCACTTGTAGATCAAATAAATCCATTTAAACCACTTTAATGAGGGATGTTTTGGTAATTCTGCATAAAACCTTTTCTTTATTCTCCTTCATTGTCGTTCGATCAACAGTAGAGCAACAAATTTCTTGCCCTCTAGTCGAAACTGAGACTTATTTGTAATATAAGTTGAAGGATCATATAGACAATTGAGGAAATAAGTAAAAGGACCAAATGTTTTCACCTTACAATTAAGGAACCATATTTACAATTGATTATGTAATTAAGAGACCAAATGTGTTCATGTTATAATTAAGGGATCAGATTTCAACATGGGAAATAAATCCCCCACTGCTCCAACCTTCACCTTTATTGCTCCTGATGATGGAGGAAAGCTATTCGTTTTTGGAACTCTTAATAAGCAGCATCATAATCTCTTAACGTGTCTAATAAGTTTATCTTCCTAAGTTTTTAGTAAAGAGTACTTTTTGGGTACAGTTTTGTCAAGGGAAAATGACACTTTTTCCCCCTATGTTATGTGCATATAGCACTTTTTCCCCTTGTGTTATTAAAGTGGCAGGTTTCCCCCTGAAATGTTAAATTGACATTTTTACCCTTAAAAATAATTATTTCATTATTTTTCTTCTCCAACAAATTATTACTTATATGTATGGATGATCACGATTCGGTTCGAACCAAACCAAACACTGTAGCAATCATACCGAAATAGTATGGACGGTTCTGGTTACGATTCAGAACCGAAAAAATAAAATTAATAATTGTTGAACCGTGAACCGGAACTAAACCACAGTCATATATAGTGAAAATGATCAAACACTTATTTGATAAATTAGTACAGTTTTGTTCCAATTTCGATTTTGAACCGCCAATCAAAACTTATTTATTTATTTTTATAATTTTATTTCTTATTTAAAAATAGTCTAAATTTAACAATTATTTTATTTTATTTTTTCGGTTCTGAATTGTAACCGTAACCGTCCGTACTTTTTAAGTTCAATTGTTACGGTGTTCGATTAGGTTCGTATCGAACCGTAATCTTCCATACATATTAGTAATATAATTGGTTGGAGAATAAAAATAAATGAAATAGTTATTTTTAAGGGCAAAAATGTCAATTTAACATTTCAAGGGGAAAACTACCACTTTTAAAATAACTGAGGGGGAAAAACTGCCACTTTAATAACTCAGGGGGAAAAGTGCTATATGCACATAACTTAGGGGGGAAAAGTGCCATTTTCCCGTTTTGTCAACTAAGTGAGCTAGGAACATATATATCTTTCAGCTTGAGAGAGTGTTAAAACATAGGAAAACCCTAATGTAACCCTATCATAGCTCATGGTGTAACCATATATTTAGCCAATTATGCGGCCTACGATCTTTCAATAAAAGCTTGTGTATCAATATTAAACGTATGAACTACAGCATTACTAATATAATGAATGTACTTTCGTTTTCTCTAGTTTTTATATATTAGCTTCTGCCTAACCAATAGGTGGTGGCTATTCACCACCTATCAAAACTTCAATTAATTTCAACATCAAATGACTAAAACTGAAATGAAATCAGTCAAATATATTGTGTTGTCAGCAATGTGAAATTACTTTTTTACCCTCACAATTAACAACCCTTGAGTCGTGTACCATAAGTTGAAATGCTACTATACTAGAGAGACCACAACTGGAATTTACTCTTGAGAACAACTACTGGTTTACCTTGAGAGAAGCATATAACTTTTGACATCAGCAATCACAGTAGGTTGATAGAAGGTCATGCCAAGACTATGTCTCTTGCCTCCAACTAAGATTTTAGCCCCCTTAAAAATACAAAGTATATTACTTTATTAGTAAATGACCGTACACCTTTTACAAAAATATTCTTATTCAAGCAAAGGAATACTGAAAGCAATGACCATTTAGTTCAAAAGGGATCATAGTAACCATACAAGGAATAGCACCTCATTATTTGTTAACTCCATAGTAATGCTAACTCTATAGTAATGAGAAGCAAACAGAATTTGCAACCAAAACGTAGTCTAAAACGATCAACGGAAATAATAATTGACACATTTAGTCTCTCAAAAATAATTTTTCATGTGGAACTGATTAAACAAACCTTTGAAATGGCATCCCTCATAAATGATTCGACCTGTGACAATTGCAGAACATGTCAAATAGGGTAGAAAACATCAATTCACACATGCTATAGAAAATGTGAAGTATTAAGAAAAGTGACCTTGTGTACTGCTGCTTCATTAATTAGAGGCCCCTGCATGAATTGAGCTATTCACTATGGGCAAGCTAGTAATAGATATGAACAAAAGGTAAAATACAAGACTATAGTCAAAGTTCAACATGAGAATGTGCAGAATATAGAGTCAAAAAGATTTTGAGTTCATTTCAATAATACAAAATTTAGTTACTTAATAATGACGAAAATAAACTAAGCTGTTAGCTGTGAAATTACTCAGCGCAAATCCTTTTAGAGAGACCCATCTACCTGCACAACACCTTCACCAAAGCCATCTCCAACTTTCATATTTTGGACAGCATTTGAAAAAACTTCAGCAAATTTGTCATAAATCCCTACAAATAGAATTACAGATTTAAAGAGACAGCTTAAGTGATGCAAAACAACTCTTAACAAGCTGAGATGATGAAATACCAGAACATGCTTCATAAAGATTCATTAAATTTCTTTGGTGTTTTGACTATTCCACTATTACTTAAAAAGCTGTATAGATTCTAAATGAAGAATCATTTCCTTGTAAAAACAAAACTTCAAAAATAAAGAAGTATACAGTGAGAATGCTCTTTTCTGCTCATACCTTCTTGAACAAGTACTCTGTTTGCACAGACACATGTTTGCCCACTGTTTCGGAATTTAGTTCCCAACTGCCAACAAATAAGAAAGGAGCATACAATAAATATAACCAAGAATTCCCTTGAGGACACAAGAAATGGATATATAATTATATATTATCATTATTATTATTATTATTATTATTATTATTATTATTATTATTATTTCTACTACTACTACTACTATCTACTATTATTATTATTATAAAGTAAACTAAAGAAATGTATTTTGTTACCTACTATTTAGTATAGCTAAACGCTTGTGCCTACATGGTCAAGTTTCAATCACAAATCCTATTACATGAACAGGCTTCAGTGAACCTATGGGATACACAGAAGTTACAGAACAGTTCCACCAGAAGTTCTATAAAAACTCAGGGTTCCTCTTACTATTTCAAATGTCAAATAGCTGCAACCACTTTTTTTCCTTTCAAAATTTAGAAAGTAATTTTCATTAGATATTAAATATTTAGAAAGAACCAAAGATATGTTGATTTAACTTACAGTTCCTCTCACAGCTACATCAAGGTCAGCATCATCAAAAATTATGCAAGGTGCATTTCCACCAAGCTCAAGTGAAACCTAAAACACACACAACAGTGTGAGTCATATTAGTACTAACTAAAGCCTCTTCATTCAGATTACAGACTATACACACAGAGGCATACCTTTTTTACTGTATCAGCAGAACCAGCCATCAATTTCTTTCCAACAGCAGTTGAACCTGTAAATGTAATTTTCCTTACCTATTTTCAACAAACAGAGAGTATCAATCAAAAATGTCCACATGAAACCATTTGAAAGATGGAAAATTACATGATAACTCATAAAAGATGTATTCTAACACTAGAAGACCTGTGGGCTTTCAAGCAAAGCTTCCCCAATAGCAGGAGCATCTCCCATAACAACATTTACCACACCCTAAACAATGAAGGCATCACATGTTAGCATATAAGAAACAAAACTTAGAGAGCAGAGACAGTTTGAACTTCATAAAAAAGGAAGTGGAAGATGAGTTAATTTTCAGACAAGGCATAAAAGTTTGTAAATTGTGTATTTTTAGGAGACAGATTATGCTAACATGTTAGAAAACAATATCTACTCTTCTTAACAGTTGAAAATCAATACATATGACACCTAAGCATTTTCCACTTCTTTGTTCCAACATATAAGAAATAATTAACCAAGTTGAATAATAAGTCTTCCCTTGTAAGTTTTAACTCATTTCATTTCATGTATAAGCTCTCTTAACTTTTTTTCTGGTTCCCCAAGCATCAATATGCCCATAATGAGTGCTCCACTTGGAATATCTTACTGACTGCATGTCATGAGTTTTAGGAATATAATTCATTTTGGCAAACACATAAACACATACACATGTAGCTTTGACTATGAAAATTTAAAAATCCCAAGCTTTGATTAGCCTCAATGTTGATGCAGCGTACCAACATCACTAACCACTGGGGTAGCTTAGGCTTATGTACTATTAGATGCTATGATTGCTATCCATCTGGGCTTCATTATAATCAAATAGTAATGGCAAGGTGGAACTTGAGGTTTCTCTTATCAATTTGCCATAGTTATAGATGTGATCAGGAACTATGTAGTTCTACAATGACAAAAATATGCTTCATAACTGGTTTAGGAAAATTTCCAACCTCCGTAATACAGCAAAGAACAGAAGTTCATCACAAGATACCAATATCAACATAACACCATAAATGGCATGCCCATGAGCAAAATTACCGGTGGTATTCCAGCTTGCAAAGAGAGCTCGGCTGCTGCTAAGGCAGTCAAAGGTGTAAGTTCAGAAGGTTTTATGACCACTGTACAACCACAGGCAAGAGCAGGACCAACCTGAGATAAATATATCGTCAGATTTATAACTTGCATACCATACTGCATCATAAGTTGCTGGTGACAGTGCCAAAAGAAACAAACAAAATATGATGGAAAAAGGTAAGAAGCCATCTTAAAACACACCTTTCGTGTAATCATAGCCAATGGGAAATTCCAGGGTGTTACCGCACCAACAACACCTACAGGCTGCAACAGAAACCCATCTTTCTTCAATAAATAATATCAAAACAAACAAATATGATTTCTTATTTGCAGCATCATTAAAAGTCTTTACTATAGATAAATACACCAGCTATCACATGTATAGGTACTGGTGGTTATGAAGTCACAGTAATCGTTTTTATAAGGTGATGATGCTAAAGAAAACCCATAATATTAAAATTTAGATAATCGGAGTATACCATACAAGTTAAAATGCCTTAAACCTCCCATGTTGCACTATTTGGATTTCATGCAGTTCACTCCCGTGAGAGTGACAGGATACAAAATTTTCCAATTTTTAGCAATAAGAGCTTGTGTTTGGATTGCTCAAGTCACCTGCTTTAAAACAAACAAGCGGCGATCTGGTAATGTTGCTGGAATGATATCACCATATACTCGTTTAGCCTCCTCTGCAAAGAACTCAATAAAGCCAGCCCCATAACTAACCTGTAGATTACATAATTAATTGATACTATAATAAAAATGACAGAGCAAAGCTTTAACATCTACAAGAAAAAGTTCAAATAAGATACCTCGCCAATGGCCTCTTTTAAAGGTTTTCCTTGCTCTAGTGTCATAAGTTGTCCAAGCTCTTCCTTGTGGATCATTAGCAAATCAAACCTTGATACATACAGAGAGAAATCAGCGTACCATGGATAATGAAATACAGTGCAACTTGTGTTTTCAAATGTATAAGTAGTGATTCAGAAGAGCAAGGCCAAAATTTTAACTTGACACTTTGACAGGATTTTAAATAAACTCCTGGCTCACAAGGCCATGTCCTCATTAGGAACGCTCTAAAATACTTCGGACTTTTGGAGTATTGGATACAAAATGCAGGTTCTAAGCACTACCGGAATACATATTTATATGTTTTTCTAACATTAAAAACATTGTCCTTCTGCATTTTTTGTTGTGTTTTAACTTTTTTCTTTTTTCTTTTGGGGGGGAAAAAAAGGGTTGTCTTCACTTAGTTTAAAATAAAAATAAAAATAAAAACAACAGCAAAAATTCATAATACATGGGCACACTGTACTTTTAATTACAGTGAGGTATCAAACACCCTGATATGGATGCATCCAATCAAGTCATGTCAGGTATCTGGTGGGGCAAATTCTAATGTGTTTCATGGGCAAAGTTGGCCCAAGGGCACTTTGTAAGCCCATAATGAGATGCTGGCCTAAGCATCCCAAGCTCAGCATTAGGCAAGACTAGTTCCAGTTTGGCCTCAGATCTATTACATCTCAAGCTAGGAGTTCGGCTTACCGAGACCAATGAAAGTTTGTATCTGATTGGATTTTAGGTCACCAGTGCTCATGCAAATTGTATAATGTGAGTTTAGTCAGGATTATGCCTATCCCTTTAAACACACCTTCTGCCTAGCATTAAGCCCATCTAGCAATAAATTTCACCATAAGCAATTGCTATCTTTTAGCAATTGTAATCACTTTGAACTTGGGATCTCTTGATTTTAAGTTCAAGTTTCCTCCCAGTCTTCAGTTTCCTAACTTCTTTCTGGTGATTGTTGGTGACCATTACTCAAGAATTATTGATGGCACCTAAAGTCAAAGAACCTAGTCTCAAAATATACAAGTTTCATTATTGGCAGGATCTCGGAGCACTTGAGGAGAGTGGTCATGCAACTTCAGGGCTCAATATCACATACAAATAAAATATAACAAAGATAACTTTGGTTCCATAATCCAGCCCAAATCATGACTTCTAGATAGTTGAGATTGAAATGTTGACATAATGTCTTCCTGCTGATTGAAAGGCCAGAGATTCAGATGGAGAAACAGGGAAGAAAAAAAAATTAAAGTGAAATAAAAGTAAGAGGAACAAAATGGAGAAAGGGGGGAAAAGGTGAAATGAAAAACCAGAGAATCAGAAGGGAGAAACCAAAAGAACAAAACAAAACAAAACAAAACAAAACAAAAAAGTAAATGAAAAAGAAAAACAAAAAAAGTAGTTGCAAATAAAGAAGGCTAATAAAAAAAACTAAAGAATCAGGAGAAGAGAGGCTAATAAAAAAACAGATAAGAAAAATAAGAAAAAATTGTAAATAGTATGGAAAAGAAACATATAATGAAAATTTAGAGAAAGAATGAATAGAGAAGTAGAAAAGAAGAAAAGAGAATAAGGAAGAGATGAAGAAAGCCATTAACTCTACTTTTTTTAAATTGCACCTCATTACCACTTTTCACTGTATTGCTTCAACGATAAGTCATAACAAAGCCATCAGTCTCTCATTTTTTGCTGTGCCAATCAAAGTGAGTTCTGGTCACTCCAATTGCTTTGTTGCTTTGAGCAACAATGTTCTCACTTTGAGTAAGTCAAGGGAGACCCATGCACCCGGCTTCCATTTAGGGAGGATAAGTGAAAGTAAGCATCCTTAAGTTCACTTTTATTTTGAAAAATGAAAAAATAATAATAATAAAACAAAATAAAAGAAAAATAAAAGGACAATATATTTTTGTATTTAAATTTTTTTTTTTTAAATCATCACCAAACAGCCAATAAACATGTCATACCATTTCCTTAAGCATTTGCTCCTTTCAGCAGCAGTAACTTTGCTCCATGCTTTTAAAATAAATATTGAATATATTAGGAAAGAACAGTAGATGCTAGGACAGCTACAGACACAGAAATATGCATATACATATATTTCAGTTAGGGACTATGATAAATGATCATGAAATTATCAACGAAAAGCATAGATTACATACAAGAACAAGAATCATTCTATGCATTTTGGCACAAATATAGATTTATATATGTTATGAAACCAAATCTAGGCCAGATTGAATCATAGTGTCTTAACAATATTTTAAGAAAGAAACACAAAAGAAAGCATCACAAAAAACTATTTATGAAAACCTTACAATGAAATGCATTGGAGGCTGAAGCAATTGCATCATTGGTCTCTTTCTTTCGCATGCAGGGGACATCAGTTATTACCTCCCCTGTTGCAGGGTTGTACACCTGCCACAGCAATGAACATGTTCTTGAAAGAAGATAGCAATTCAGAGGTCAAAATGCTGGAATGTTTCATCACACTGTTCCAATCTTATTTGAATCTTGTTTTCTTTGTTTATGGGGAAGAAAGAACACAAACCTCTATAGTCCTTCCATCATGAGCATCAACCCATTTCCCTCCGATGAGGGCCTGACTTTTCAACAACCCAGAGCTATTTAGGCGAGTAGCTACACTTGATGATTCAGTACTTACCTAGACATTAAAACCATTTACATTGCAAACCTTATTGAACTCAAGTTTATTTTAATAATAATAATAATAATAATAATAATAATAATAATAATAATAATAATAATAATAATACTTAATAAACTATCTAATTGTTCAAGAATTTGATGCTATGTTGGGTAAAACTTACAATTACATATTATGATAATGGATTGCAAATAGTTAACTAAAACTTACTTATGAATCATTGTTCAAACAGTATACACATCTCACCAATTGTTATATTATACTCCCTGGAAATACGACTCCAGGGGTATTTTCATTTTAGTTGAAATTCATGTTCATTTCACCAAGGACTGAAGAATAGCTAAGCTAACCCAAAATGAGAACACAAGTTTATTCAAAACATACGCTTCAATTTACCATGGAAATACGTTCTAGAAAAGAAACTTGAAGTCCAAAATGAAACTAAATAAAAATGAAATCCAAGTAAATTGAAAGTTGAGAATCACACATGTACCGGGTACCATATTTGGTACTCCTAAAGTACAGCATAACTTGCCCGTATTCCACAAACCTCAATCATAATCACAAGTTTCAATCTATAATCTCAGTAATCTGATTAAAGAAATACACAGGATGGGAGGAGTGAAACGATCAATCTGAAGAGCAAGAATGAGTTTTGCCGAATTAACAGGCCAACAATCTAATTATTCATTTTGATTGAATATTAGAAAACAAGACAGAATGGGAAATTTACCGCTCGAGCAAGTGCGAGTGGCATGTGAGATGAGGCCGAGCGGCAAAGGAAAAGGTTGCGACTACTACCATAAAGAGTCGCCATGCGAACAATTGCAGACATCATTTTCGCGTCTGCCAAACTCGAATATCACTTAGCGTCGATGACAGCACCGCCGATGGAGACTTCCCCCGTCGTCGCCTCAACAGTTACAGTAGTAAGAGCAGAATGCGCCAAAATAGAATGCCTTCAAAACGTGAACGTTTAGGCTACAATCTATCTATTTAAAATTCTCCAATTTCATTTCCCCTAGTCAATTAATTAAATATTCTATTAGTCAAATAATTAATAATGTTTATTTAGTAAAAATATATATATAATGAAAATTAACTAATATATATTAATTGGTAATATTATTTCTATATTTACGTATTAAAATAATAACATAATACCGTGTAGAAAAGACGTACGACATATTAATTTATACTATATATAAAAGTAAAATCCTCCTATTTCATTTTCACGCTCAAATTTTTGTAGTAAATTAATTAAATATTTTATTAATCAAATAATTAATAAAGCTTATTTGATAAGAAAAATATAAAATGAAAAGTAACTAATATCTATTAATTGGTAATATTATTTCTATATTCACGTATTAATGTAATAACATAATACCATGTAAATAAATCACATATTAATCTATACTATATATAAAAGTAAAATCCTCTTAATTCATTTTTCCCGCCCAAACTTTTGTAGTCAATTAATTAAATATTTTATTGGTCAAATAATTAATAAAGCTTATTTGGTAAGAAAAATATAAAATGGAAATTAACTAATATCTATTAATTGTTAATATTATTTCTATATTCACGTAATAACATAATACCGTGTAAATAAATGACATATTAATCTATATCTATACTATATATAAAAGTAAAATCCTCTTATTTCATTTTTCCCACCCGAACTTTTGTAGTCAATTAATTAATATTTTATTGGTCAACTAATTAAAAGCTTCTTTGGTAAGAAAAATGTAAAATGGAAATTAACTAATATTTATTAATTGATAATATTATTTCTATATTCACATATTAACGTAATAACATAATACCATGTAGAAAATACATATTAATTAGGTAATAATATAATACTCCGTAGCATAATTGGTATTGTTTTGTATGGTATTCAATTCTATAATATAATTGGTAATAATTTTGTTTGCAAATTCTGCATATAATTTTACGTTTTTATAATACTGGGTAGAAAAGACATATTAATTAGGTAATAACATAATAGCATAAATGGTAATATATATATATATATATATATATATATATATATATATATATATATATATATATAAACAGAAGTGTTATTTTTCCGTTCATCCTAAAAAAAAATACTTCTATTTTGAAATTTAAAATTACAGTGGTCGCCTTCTCTTGGAGAAGGCGACCGACAACTAGAGAAGGTGTCACCCCAATCGCCTTCTCCAGTGCCATTCTAGTCTCTTTTTCCAATTAGAGAAGGCAGCCGTCTAGTCTCCTTCTCCACTAGAGAAGGTGATCGACTTTCTTTTTCAATTGTATTAGCGATCGGCGATTGGATTTAGATGCACTAAAATGGCAAGTTCAAGTGTTTAACTGCATCTTTTTTAAGTTTAAGGGCTTAATTGCACTTTTGTGTAAAGTTCAATGGCCTATTTGATCGTTTTCTCATAAAAGGATAAAAAAGTATTAAGGCATGAAGTGTCGTACTTAAATGCAATAGGTGTTTTAATGTACCTTGCACAATGTACAATATCGACCTGATATATCATTTGTTGTAATTTGTTAGCTCGATATAGTTTCAAGCCTACGCAGAGATATTGGAATGAAGTTAATTAAACATATTTTCCGTTATCTCCAAGGAATAGTGAATTTAGGGTTGCAATACACCAAAAACACAAATGCTTGATTTATGTCTAATCCACACAAAGCATGTTCATATATATACTGGGACTCTGTCCCGCCTAACTCTATTTCTGCTATGATTTAATCTACCATTTGGTTGGTTTTCAAAGTATGTATGTATGTGTGTATATATATATATATATATATATATATATATATATATATATATATATATACATATACATAAACTATGATATCATGGTATTCTACCAAGCACACACTAGTGCCGATATCTTTCAACCACTCTAAGAGCATCCTTATCAGTGGGGATATTTCGCGGTTATTGAGGAGTTTTTGTAAGTGTGATAGGAAAGAGAAAGTGGGAGGGGAGAAAAAAATTAAACAAATTTGATTTTAAAAAAATTAAAATATCACATTGTCAGGCGCGCCTGACGCGCCCAGTGCACACACCCGCTGGGCGCATAAAGTGACAGCCACACTTGTATTATTAATTAGAGTGGGTCCCATTGTTCAGTATTATTACTTCATTTGCAGGAGCAACTTCTTCCTTCTCTCCCCCTCACCTCACTCCTCCATGTGGCATTGCTTTTTGACATTATCCCCTCAATATGCATCAATGTGGATGCTCTAAGACTATTGCCTTGAAATGGGATTACTTTAAGGGTGGAAAAACAAAGTACATTTCACGTAAGTTCTTCCATACACATGAACTCCAAAACAATAGACAAGTTAATGTTAAAAGTATTAGACCCAGCGAGAACCGTGCAGACCTTTTTACTAAATCATTGCCTACCTCAACGAGAATGAGTCTCGAAAAGTAGGCTAAAGGTCTACAAATCAAAGGGAGTATATATATTATATTTGCAATGCACTATACTTTTTTTCCCCTTTGTCTTGGTTTTTCTAATTGGGTTTTTCCTAACTTAAGATTTTAACAATGTAACATTGAAGCTCTAAGGATTTGAGTGCACTCTTTTTTCCTTCAATATGGTTAGAGCCCACAGTGAATAGACTCTATTACCTCAGTTATAAACGTCTCTGGACATTTATCTTTATATTTCACAACTTAAGCATTACGGGCTTAAATTTTACTCAACATATCATGGAGAAGCCAATTTGCCATAATTCTGTAGGCCTTCTGAGTCATATGGATACCATCCCAACTAATCATTTTACTTGGATCTGAACACACTGGAACTCCAGGAAATCCACACATTTTATGGATGTTAAAATCATAATTTCCTCCCACTCCACAACAAGACTTCTGAATTGAACTTTCATCAAATCCTACAAAAACAAATAAATGAGATCAGATAATGCTCTTACAAAATTGATATATGATTGGAGGCCTAATTAATTAATGATTTTTCGTGCACGTACCAAATATTGCAGAATATTGTAAGAGCGAAAGGTAGGCGTTATAGTAATCACCATAGATGATTGTAACATGAGGATCGTGTTGTTTCTGCAAATCTTGAATGGCTTGTTTCAACAAGTCATTGTGGTATATAGACAAATTGTTCAAATCCCTCAAGCAGTGGTGTTCATCATAGGCCGCCGATGATTCATTTGTTTGAAAACCTGTGAGATACATTGGAATACAACCAATTGGAAAATTTCCAGGAACTATGATTCGAGTAGCACCATAGCTAATGACTTTCTGCAAAATGTAAACATTTACAATTATTTGATGCTAATTAAGTGAGGTCGGGAGTTCAAAACCCTTTTCTCGTATGAAAAATCAATATGTCTAGCACTTTATCCCTTAATTGGGTTGGCCTCGAACAAAAATTAGTCTCAGTATGGTATTAACCAATCATTATTGTATGAACCATACTATCAGATAATGTATATTCGGTATAAAAATAATGTACTTTTAGTATATTAAAAATGTACATTATATTCAGGAGATGTACATTATTTGTGTACTGAATGTACATTATATTGTCTAATGTATATCCAGTACACAAATAATGTACATTTAGTATATTAAGAATGTACTTTTTGTTATGGTCCACCACACAACACTATATGGACCATGGTCCACACAATAATTTGCCGATATTAACTTAAAAGTGCTTTTTATAGTTAAGGGACGCCTGGTGGTCTAAAGAAAAAAAATTAATAATGTTTTATTTTAGCTAGTAGTAATAGAAAGGACGGGCGTATGGGTAGCTCAACTGGTCAGTTAAATTTGTCACAAAAAACAAAGGGAATCTCACTAGCAGCAATGTGGAGTAAATCTCTTAAAATGAGGGGCTCTTTGTCTTTGTGTACAGTGAACAAAAGACAAAATAATCAACCTCTCAAAATGAGGAGTTTCTTGTGTGCAGTGAACAAAACACGAAATAACTAACCTTAACAGCAACCATGATGACTTGGACAATTTCTGGAACCATACTTGTCAACTCCTCCATGTTTTTCCCTTGAAGGAATGCGTAATTAATATCATTACCTCCGGTCTCTCCTACCATGAAAAGAGAATTTTTACGAGTCTCTGCGCAACCTAATAAGAAAAAAGAAGAAGAGTATATGGTATTAACTCTTTAAGCTTTTCTAATAAAAAAAAAAAAAGTTATTTACCACTTTGAGTGCCATTGCAAATGGAATTGAAGTATGAATCCATCCAACCAAGTTGAACGGCCAAAGAACTTGCCGTCAACGGATCGTGGATGTTTTTGGCCGCCAATGCTTCGACTGAGAGAGCCGTGGAGCCGGCAACGGCGAAATTGACACCATTACTGAAGTTTGCATTTGTGTTTTTGTAAGGGTTTAGGAGCGGAAGATCAAATGCCAATGCTGCATACATAGATGATCAGTTCAAATGAAAAAGGTTAATAAGTAGTTTTAAATTAAGAGTTAATACCCAAAATTGTCCTCGACTATAGTGGTTTTTCTCAATTTTGTCCTAAACGACTTTGGTGTCATGATGTAGTCCCAGACTTTTATGTTATCGCTCAATATTGTCCTCCGTTTGTTAATCCGTCAAAAGGGTGTTAAGTATGGGGCAATTCAGTAATTTGACATTTAGTTCTTCTTGGTCTCCACTTTACTTCTGTAGTTCTGTTAAAGGTATATTTTTCTCCTATTAAGCCACGATTCTCATTCTGAAATCTGAAGAAGCAGTGCAGAAAATGAAGAGAAAAACATAACTTGAAAACAAGGTTTCTATTTCATTGATCTTGAAAAATTCACAAGGATGTTGCCGGGAGGAAACACTCTCAGCTGGTGGCTGCCTTCAACTCCGCTCTCAACAAGCTCGATTCTCTCTACGACCTCTCACCCCCAGACGCTGATTTCGTCTTGCAGCCCCTCATCCTCGCCCTCGATTCTACCTCCCCAAAAGTCGTTGAGCCCGCTCTCGACTGCACCTTCTGTTTGTTTTCTTTCGGCCTTATCCGCAGCGAGATCTAGATTAGAACCTCCCATTCCCATATTTTTTGCATCATTGATTCTGTCTGCTAATGTGGCGCTATAGATGACAAGGCTGTCGAGCATGCCCTCCTCTCTACCATTCGCTCAAAATTTTATCAATGAAATTGTGGACTCCAAAGCTAAGGAAATACTTCCTTATTCCAAACTGTCATTGTTATTGGAGAGTGGGAATTCAAAGCAAAAGTGAAATTGTTGATGATGATGATGAATCGAGGAAGGGGTTGATGACTGGGTATCTACGACGATGATTTTATGATTTGATGACTTGGGTTGATTTTTTTTTTTTTTTTTTAGTTTTCAAAAAAAATGTAAAATTACAGAATTGTCCCCAGACTTAACACCCTTTTGACGGATGAACAAACGGAGGACAATATTGAGCGATAACATAAAAGTCTGGGACTACATCATGACACCAAAGTTGTTTAGGACAAAATTGAGAAAAACCACTATAGTCGAGGACAATTTTGGGTATTAACTCTTTAAATTAATAACCTGCCTAAACTTGACTAAGGTGACCCTTACAATTTGCGTTGTTCTTGATAATGTAATATTGTTAATACGTACAATTAATCTCAATTACAAACATACATTATGAAAAATAGCAATTCATCTTGGCTAGTTTGGAAATTTTAAACAAGCATGTCATACTATTGAAAGTATAAGACAACAATGAAATTTTTATAATTTAAATTTACTAGAAAAATAAATAAAAAATCATACCAAAAAAGTCAATCATGAGAAGTCCATCTGAACAACGACCAGTAGCCTTCTTGAAGAATGTTTCACCATAAGGAAGACTAGCATAGGGAGATAGAGTTCCTATGGGACTCTCCCTAATCAAATTTCCGGTGTCTGAGATCGAGTCACCAAGTTGATATATTTTGTCTATCTTCCATGGAAAGAACACGGGATTGAATTGTATTGTTGCATCAACAAATTGTCGAGAAATTAAAAGTGTAAAACAAGCATAAAAAAGCATTCGAGCTTTCCCCATTATTGCTAGTTGAAAACTTAATGCCAAACTACAGAATTCCAAAATTTACACTTAACATTTGGTTTGTATTTATAGATGTGTTTTAAATCGTCTCAAAGTAGGTTTGTTCATAACTTGTAATCCTAATAGGGAGACAAAAGTGAAAATCAATTGAATTAGCTAGGAAAAACATGTATTGTCCTAGTTTTGTTGGTTTAGTAATACACTATGCTTAACCTAACAAGTTTCTCTCTTCATGGAATAATAATATACTCCGTATATACTACGTAAAAGTTTTATTCACGAAAGCCTAAAACGCTTAATTAGTTAGCCAAACTTTTCATGTAAGGTATCAACTTAATAGACTTTCTAAATTGAGTTCAATACAAGATATTGCATCAAGTATTGCCTAATACAATTTGGTTGATCTAATATATATTGACTTTCGTATAAAACACCTCTCCATCAACTAAACAAAATTTAAAATAATTAATCGAGTTAATATTCGATTTAATCCCTTGACTATTTGGATTTCACCGAGTTGGTCCTCGACTATTAATTTTACTTAATAAAATCCCTGACTATTTTTTTGATACATTAGATTTTTCAGTTTATACCAAACTAATTTAGCTTCATAGTCATCAGTTCATCACTATGTGTTGACTTTGCGCACAAGGGATCTATATCGATCCATACTTTCGCCAACTTGGGGAGCCCAATCTCCAATCTAGAGAACCCAAGGCCCAAGCTCTCCACCCTCCTGCTGGAGCGATAACTTTAAGTCGTGTGGTCTACCGTTTGAACTAACCTTGCAGGGTCTTGACAATGTAATTTTTACTCAATTCAGTCCTTTGTTTAATCTTCCATTTATTGACAGTTAAAAGTGAGGACAAACTATAATTACGCTAGTTTCCTCCCTTTTTCTCCATCATCGATTTTTCTCAAAAATCTTATGATAGCTAGAGCATTATTCATGTTTTTTTTTTTTTTCGCCTATAAATGAGTTAAGTAGCAGCAAATCTGGAGGGAAGCAAAAGAATTAATATATGCTCAGGACAGAAATTCAGATTTACTAATCAATATAAGAGTAATCTATACTATTAGACCATCCACAACTCAAACTAAGATAAAGGTTCATGAATATGAATTACAAGGTTAATATGACCAATGAAAACACTACGCATAGAGTGAATTAAAGCCTCACAAACCTTTTAACACTAATTAAATCACTATAACATATCCATCCAAAAAGAAAAACTAAATCACTATAACATACGGAGTAAATAACTAAACAAAAACTTGTGTGAGACTGTCTTACGAATCTTTATAGGCCGTTAGACAACGGATCAGGTCAAGATAAAATATAATACTTATATTAGCAAATGCAATACTAAATCATGAATAAACATTTCATATTGACACGACTCATCTCACAGATAAAGATTAGTGAGAGACAGTCTCACACAAGTGTGACTCAATTAACTAGATGACTAGACCATTATTCAAATAAAAATAAAGAGTCCTATATAGTCCATTTTTAAGATATACTGGTAGGAGTAGTAGCATTAAAGATTCATACAATTTGATTTTAAAAATGACGTTAAAGTTTTAATATGACGTTATTGACTAGACCACAATTCAAGCTAACATAAATGTTCATATATAACCTGTTTCTAAGATAATGTTAAAGATTCATACAATTCATTATTAAGATTACGTTAAAGTTTCAATATGACGTCATTGACAATAATTAAAAAAAAAAAAAAAAAAAAAAAAAAAAAAAAACCCTCATTCATTCTTTTCAACTTCCGTTATTGACCAAAGCTCTGTATCAAATGCCACCTACGAATTTCATTTAAGTTCTTCTTCTTCTCCCATTTCATTTAAGCTCTAGCAGTAGAATTCCCTTACAAAGACCCATAAATATTCTACAAAATAATGTTCATTTTTTATATTTAAAAACCATTAACTTTTTACCTTTCGAAACCCGACCATGACCTACCGTATCAAAGAGTCACTTCGTGCCACTAGACCACAATGTTATTAGCTTGTGCATTTTAACTTAAAACAAATTAAAATAGATAAACTTGTGTGAAACACAAATAATATTATACCTCAAAACTAACATGAGCTTATATTATCGTTTTAACGCAACAACAACATTGGTACATTTTATTTATGTTCATTTTGTTACTTTTTTTATACATTATATTATAAAAGTTGCGCTATATAATTTTTTAAACAAAAACACTCTTACCATTATAACTTATGTTATCTTTTTTCATTAATGTTACCATGTATATATGCACCCATCATATCTTTTCTTATATTATTAATGGTAATAATATATAAGACATTATATTAGAGTAATATAGTAAATTAATTTGATTTCATTTACATGGTAATTATTAAGGATTAGTTAGTTATTTACTAAAATATAAATATTAAAGTTATGAAATGATTTACTTTATTATTATTATTATTATTATTATTATATTATTATTATTATTATAATATAATATAAATATTTCTTGATATTGTCCAAATTTGATAATCAAAGTTTACCATTTTAATAAACTATAAAAGATAATTGAAATTTGTCAAAGACTTTAGTGCTCTAGTAGCATAACTGTGACTCTATTAAATGAGAGGCCCAGTGTGGAGGCATTGATTTTTTACTTATTAAGAAAGAATATATAAACAGATACTACATTTTTAACAGAGCGTTTAACACAATTTTTCAGGGAGAGTCGCTGGGTTACTATTACCACCCTCACAAATCATGTCAGGTTGAGGGTATCAAGCATGGGAGGCTAGTGGGGTAAGAGATTTTACTTTTGTGGGAGAGATTGCAGAAACAAGCAATGATTTTAATTTATTTAGTTAATTAGTAGAAGCATCATATAGGACAATTATATTCGAGAAAATATATATATAATTTAGATAGATAGATCAGAGCTAACAGGCCGGGCGGCGGTGATGATGAGAGTACTAGGTAGCTAGCTAGATACAGTCTTTAGTGCAGAAACAACGGCGGCGGAAACCGCGACAATGGCCGCCGGTGAAGCCTTCGCTTATGCATACGTTGGCGCAGTTGGCGTCGATGAAGCATAGCCCTTTGAATCTCTCACTCGGAGACTCGCACTGCCTGCCCTCTACTCTCATCGCCATTTTCTCGTCTGCACATCATACATATATACTATACTTTCTTCATTTTGCTCCTTAATTATTACTTCACAATTAAACTATATATTATAATAATAATGAAAAAGATCAGAGAAATTAAATAAAATAAGACAGTACGTGAAAGTAATTAATACATATATATTATTACCAAAAGAAGGGAGCAGAAGCAGCAACAGCAGAATCACATTGGATAGCTTACTGGACTCCATATATGTTTATATTTATAATTATATAATTTAAGTTAATTTCGGAGTTGTATTTTGTGGGCAGGGCTTTCAGTGTATTTATAAGTGGGAGAAGACGCAGACAGAGGGAGGTGGGCGCACACACACAGTAATAACATGTTAATTTAATGTTAACAAAGCTCGCCAACTACCATATACAACATAAAGAATCATGGAGATTTCAAAAAAATGTAACAGAACTTATATGAAATAAATAAATATTATATAAAAACTCATTGAATAGATATGTTGAATTTATTTTAATTAGATAAAAATTGAAGTCTTTTATTTAATTTATTTAATATATTCATATTATGCATATTTTTAATTTTAATTTTAATTCTTTATTTGTTTTGAATTTCAGTTCGAAATTTTTAAATTAAAATTATTTTAATTAATTCTAAGTTCTAAGTCTATACCAGCACACCTTCAGCGCGAAATTATTTAGCAGAGAAGTATGGAGCATACGAGGAATGTTATTTTTTCCTCTAGTGATAAGAGTTGTCGGACAAACTCTCCAAGGATATCGGACAATGAGTAAACATGTTCTTTTTTTTTTTTTCTTCTGCAACAATGTGGTTAATGCCGTGTTATAAAGGGAAAAAAGGCATTACTCATGGTTAATAGCACATAGCGGGAGGAAATGGCAGGTTTTTGAACACCTACCATTTCAGAATGCACCAATGAAAATAATTGAAACGCTCAAATTTCAAGGCCTTCCGACTCTATAGATAGAACAGCTCATGAAGCATGAAGAACTTACGAATAACAAGTATATATACGAGTTTACACAGAGATCATTCTTCAAAAGCTCTCAGCCATTTAAGCTTAAATACTTTAGAATCTTCCAAATTCTATCCAATAGATTAGTCTACTTGAGTAACAATTTTCAGAGATCTTTTTCTCATTTTTTTTCAACAACCTGGATGTGTTCTTGTAGACCCTTAAAGAAGGAGGTGAAGCAATGAACAACTTTATGAAGAAAATTGTTATTGACTGTCTGGTGGAATTGTTCACTTGTATTATTTGAAAAATAAATACTAGCTAGTGAA
>CP025649.1:25830512-26021742 GCA_003576665.1 Ipomoea trifida | reverse complement strand
GCATCCATGATAATTGCCCATAATTGGAGCAGGAAGCCACACAACTGATATATAGTCCATCTTCATGCCCTTTCTCTACATGTTGTGACAATCTTGCTTCAGCTACATTATAATGGTACCTAAAATGTATTTAGATAAGGTATGAATTTTATAGAATGAACAAAAGGCATAGTGCAAAATCACTCATCATAAAACATTGATTTGAGACTTAAGGGGGGGAAAATTAAAGACCACATTACTAGATTTCTTCCAGCAAGTGTATAACTGTATCCACGCTTAAGAGCAGCAATGACCACATCATCATCATCAGTGAAATACAAATAGTGTGCATATTAGGAATATCCTCCCATACATATTTTTTTAAGTCATCAAATCTCATATCAACCTTTTCTCTTACGAGTATCCTCTCAAGTTCTTGTACAATTTCTAGTTTTTCCTCATTTCCCCAAAAATATAGATTAAAGCAAATTTGTAGCCCTATATTATTACAAAAAAGCTGTTTCACCATTCTTGAGTTCATTCAAATTTCTGGCCTACCTTGGGGAATTTCAGAGGAAAGGGGAGGCAAGAATCTAAAGGTTCAAAAGATAAAACTCAAGCACTCAGAAAGGTAAAGACGTAAAGTACATGCATTACAAAAAGAAATGCCAACCTCTGTTTCATGGGCACCCTTGCATTGTAAATTGAAATCCACTGGGTTGCAGGAACTCCAATTCGAACTTTCTTCCTAGGCTGGTCTTCATCATCGTCAAGATTCAGTCTCGCTCTCTTTTGACCAACTTGAATAACCTATAAACACAACATAGTGATGTCAGAATAGGCAATATAACTAGCACAAAAGTGGGGCTGGCAGAAAAAGGTAGAAGTAAAACCTTCTGAGCACCATCCGTGTTTAATGGCCTTATAGCGGGATCAGGTCCAAGCAATCCCGAAAATAGAGATATCAACTTTGAATACTTCGGTTCTTCATCAAATTTCATGTTTATCACTAAATCAAGAAACTCTTTAACAGGTGCAGGGCAGAAGCAGCAAAGCATCTCAGGAGAGGTTGCCATCTTTTTCTTGCAGACCAGAAAGGACTTATTGTCTCCCTAACACATTCAGAAGATAACATGTGGGAGTAAGATTTGCATGAAAGAAACATAAAACATGTTTCCCACATTAATTAATTAGACACACACACACACACACACACAAAAAAAAAAAAAGCTAGTTGACAGAGCATACCTGATACCCTTGCCATGGCAACCTGCCTCGATGAAGAAAAATAAGGGTATATGCTAACGACTCTAGATCATCCCTTCTACTGGCAGTTCTACCAAGGTGAGCATGTACACTTGCATACCGTACAGTCCCTCTATAAAGTTATAGACAATAAATCAAACATCAGAATAACAAAGAGCACATGTAGTTTGGATGTGGAAAACAACGTATTGTATACAATATAGTTCACCTAAATGTGTCAGGACGTTGATCATAGTCAACATGCTGTCCCCTTGAATTATCTTTCCATTTAGTTGCTGCAATTTGAATCATGTCACAATTAAGAAACAAATATCATATTAGAGAAAGTAAAAATATTACTAGTTAGATTATGTTACCTAATCCCAAGTCAACAAGGAATAACTTCTTCTCTTGTGGTGTTGATGGCTGACCAAGTAGGAAATTTTCCGGCTTTACATCTCCATGCACATAACTAACATAATAATCAATTGGAAGAATCAATTAAAAACCACCAGGACCTTACATTGACTACATGAAAATCAATCAACAAAAAGTAAACACAATACCCTTTTGCGTGCATTTTCTCTAAGATTGACAAAGACTCTACAGCAATACAGGCCACCATTTCTGCAGACATCCTGGAAATAGCACAAGCATAAGATCAATGAAGTTTATTGTAACATGTAGAGAGTAATAGAAAATAAGAGAAATGAAAAAATACTTCCATCAAATGTACAGTTTTGGATTTACAATTAAACAAACAAAAGAACCCAATTTAAATGTCTAATAGAACAAGAGCCAGTAAAAAGAGCTACAGAACGATACTAGTATAAAAATTTATTATTCTATTAGAAAAAAATGCAATGCTGCAATATTTTGAGATCTTTTATTGCAGCCCCAAGTTCAATGTATTGTTTGTATATTATGAGAAGGATTCTTGAAATGTAACCAAAGGGCCAAGAAAGTAAATTGCCAAAATTCTTGTTTATGAAAATATTTTTCTTAATTCTTTCCAACAACTGCAATTATAAGAAATGACCTTTGTTTCAAAGGGGAAGTAAAAAAAAATCCCTTGACCCAAAGAAATTTTAAATGAATATCACAATTAAATATTAAATATAAGGACTAATTACCCACCAGATTCTTAAGTATTCATAGTAAACAGTAAACTTATTAAAACTTAATCTGGCCACATTACAGGAAGTTACATAAGGATACATGTTTGAAAAGACTTTGAAGGCTAGAATAGACAAACATTGATTTGTACTTACGATTGTCCAGACGAATTCCATACATCCCATAGGCTAGGACCCAGCATGTCCATAACCTACAGATAGTACTAATTGTTTTAGTTGTTGACCCCAATTACATGAATATAAATATGCATTACTTTTCAGGAAAACAATCCTGGATCATTTCAGGGTTGCTATTTCATCAACAATCATTTTATGCAACATATATAGAGTGCATAGTAGAAGAGTAACTTTCTACACATACCATTATGTAGTAGTCACCCTGTTTGCCTTTATAATGTACTCTTGGCACACCATGACTGCCACCAAGTGTGCTGCTCAACCAAAAACAAAAAAAAGATAATGTTTTAATCCTTTCAGAGTGTTCTTGGCATTCAGATAAACAGGCTTATTCCTTACTTGTAAACTTGCCACTCATATGGAGGCCCATAGCTACATCCTTTGCTATTTCGGTGCTCAAACTTCAGGGCAACCTAATATCACAGACAATTCATGGAACCTAATATCAGGGCAACCTAATAAAAGACCAAAGAGAGAAGTCACAAGCTATGGAACACTTTTTGGTTCCACATATGCAGTTAATGACATTACCTCCGCAGCCCCTGCACCAATACGTTCGTTACCACCAGTAACACGGCGACCCAAAAAGACTTGACCAAAACCACCTTTGCCCAGCTTCTTTTCAACTTTATAGACAGGTGACTGTCCTATTTGCACCTGAAAGTCCAATCCCAGTATGAAGAAAAGAGAAAATTGGGATCCTGATCCTGCTAACTATGAGCATATAAACACACAAATATTGACAAGTTCATGCCAGATACCTCATCAGGGAAGGGAGGAGTGTTTCCCTCGTCCTCGCCAGTCCCTTTGTTATTGGCACTCAATCCACCGCTCTCATCCCCCATCTCTTCCTCTGCCCCTTCTTCTTCCTTCTCTTTAGCCTTTCTCTCCTCTTCTTCCCGCTTTGCCTTCTCGGCCTCAACTTTTGCTTTGGCTGCCTCTTCCTCCTCGACTTTGGCTTTAGCCTTGGCTGCTCGCGTCTTAATATAAGTACTCCTAACAACTAAATCTTCTTCTTTCCCTTGACTCTTAGGTGTCTGTGGATTCGGCAACTGTTTTCGTTCTGGATCCGGCTTCGGTCCTTTAGCCCCTACCAGAGAAACGCGGCGGCGGCGGCGGCCTCCACTCTGCAACTCCGGCATCCTCCTCTGCCCATGCAAATCGAACAGCAACCCAGAGAACTCGAGATTAACATCACTGCTACTGAGATATCAACACCATAGACATCTGGAAAACCCTACCCCAAATCCTAAACCTTGAAAGAATTTGTTAAAGGGTATAAAATCAAGGATTCAACACGATAGCATAAGGAAATGGTTGGATTAAACCCAAATAGAGATGAGTATTTGGGAGTCGAAGAAGAGGAGTATATACTAGTGAAATTTTGATGCTAGGGTTTGTTTGAGAGACATGAAAAAGAAAAATCTTTGAAGGAAAACTGTAGTCGCCTCCGTAAGCATTTTTGTAGCTTATAGGGGGAACGGGGTTATGCGGACAATTGGGCAACTTATCTCGTGTCTCGGCGGAGCAATCTTCACGAGTGCGCGCCAACCCAAAATAAAACTTCCAAATTTGCTTCACATACAATGTGAGATTACCAAAATGTAAATTTATTTTTTATGTTTGATTAATATTATATTTTAAATTATATTACGTCAATGTCTTTAATTGAAATTTATTCAGTTTTTTTGTTCTTTTTGTTGCAGTCTAAAGAGTGAACACAAGATATTTTAAGGAGAGTCACAAAACGGTTAATTGAACACAAAGTGCTTCGTAAATTTATGAGAATTTAAATAGTAATATCTTATCAAATACTCCGTAATTATTATATATCAAAACATCAAATTAAGATGAGGCTATGTTGTGAATTTTAATTTGAGAAACAAATTGTATATTTTTAAGAGATTAATCCTAAAACTATGTGTTCGGCTTAAATAATAAATAAAATAAAAAAGACATATAAAGAAAGCAATAAATATTGGATATGCAATAAATTGAGGGCAATTATGGGATATATAAAAAAAAAGAAGTAATATTGGAATACGCAAGATTATGCAAGATAATGAGATTATTTTAAAAGATATTATCTATTTCTTATGTGACAATATATGTTATATCATATTGGTTTTCAAATTACCAAAACCAAACAAAGTAATATGATATTACTTTTCTAACATTATCAAGGTGATCAAATATTTATAAGAATTGAATAAATTAAATTAAACATATACTATAATAAAGCTTTGTGGATTTGTCAATAAAAATCTTGTTGTTTCCCACTCATTAGAAATGATATCGTTTAGCAGTTTTTTTTCTAGTCATAATATGTATAACTGTATAAGTAACGCGTGTGTTACAAATTAAATAGTCTCAATATTTAGAATTATTACTTTGCTCACATGTCTAGTCATGTTTATCTTTTTATGATGATCTATAGCGCTATTATTATTGATTAAAATTGTTTACTTTTTATTTTACCAAGAAAAATGCTTGCTTTTAAATGCATGTAACGTAATCATAATGTACACTACACACACCATACACAACTCCTATATATAAATGGTTACATAACATTGTTTACTTGCAAACACAAATTCTACATATTTTATTACATCTTATGTTAGGTACTAAAAAGCAATTTATTTCCAAAGACCTTGTGGTTTAGTTGCACCCCCACATGGGAGGAGGTGGTTCGAGCCTCGGTGGAGGCGTTATTGGCTCTTAAAACTTTGAAAATTCATACATACGAGTCCTAAATACATCTTGGTTAGACTAGTTAGCCCTCCCTCCCTCAAATATATGTCTAATTTGAGGGTAGTGATGATTGTAGCACAACACCGACATCACCTCGTCCCACGACTACCTCATCCTTCATCTATATGTCTAATTTGAGGGTAGTGATGATTGTAGCACAACACCGACATAATCGTTCATCTCAACTTCTGGCTTAATCAGACCCATAATCGTCATCCTTGCATTTTGCAGTTGAACGCCAATTTAGAATCACAAGAACCTACTGATTTATCAATTTCAACTTCAAAATTCTCAAAACTCAACTTTAGAATGGGCAAACAATGGTCCTTCAAAAGTAACACATCACCATGTTCTTTATTCAGTAACTCAAATCCAACAATGTGTAACTCTCTTTCTGACCTCCCAAATCAAATTTTATATGATGTTTGTGAGCATAGTATCAATATCACTTAAGCTTCCATCCTTATCATCCTCAAAACTATCTTCCTCAATCGATCCTACTACTCTTACCCATCTCTCTCAACACTACTCTTTTTCCCATTCAAGTTTGTAAAACAAACACTACTATCCTAATTAAAAATCACAAATCAATATAAGTCATAAACCCAATGAACATAACACATACAAATATATTACACACATCAGTCAATGCATTATCATGTTGCGTATAAATTAGTATATCTATAATACACCAAGCTTAAGATATGCTCATGTTAGTGGAAGAATAACCGAAAGTGAAGTAATTGTATAACCTAGAAAGCATGAATTGATTTGCTGCTTGAAAGATGGGAAGAACTTTAAAAGCAAGCATTTTTCTTGAAAGTGAAGTAATTGTAGATAATCTAAAACACGACCATGTCTCAGCTATATTTTGAGTCTTTGCTGATCTGCTCATAGTCATGTCTCCCGCCTCTTCACTCATTGTCCCTCATGCACTTCGTCGAAGGTCATAAACAATTGGTGTAGTGATTTCGAATTTGATGTAGTATTTGGCATGAGAATCCAATGACAATGATTACAAGAGTTGTGTAGTTTATATGGAAGTAAAAGTAAAGGAGTTCACGTGTCTTGCTCCAAGTTCACGCCAAACGCACTAGTAGTTTAGTTAACTAAACGAGTAAACCAGCATAAAACATACCAATGAATCATTTTGAGCATACACGATATAATTTATTCCACGCACCAAATAATATCAAATGCCATCTCATCACAAAACCCCAAACCCCAAACCCCAAACCCTAAACCCAAAACCCCAAACCCAAAACCCCAAAACCAAAACCCCAAAACCCCAAAACCAAAACCCCAAAACCCCAAAACCCCTGGTGACTCGGGTCTGAAGTCTCAGTTCCCGGGTCAGGGGCTTGGGTCTCGAGTCTCGGGTTCCCAGGTCCAGGTCTTTGGTCCCAAGTACCGGTTCTCAGTTCTCGGGTACCGGGTCCCGATTCTCAAGTCTCGGTGCTTGGGTCCCAGGTCTAGGGTCTGGGGACTCGGTTCTCGGGTCCCGATCTGGGGTACGTGGTCTCGGACACCATTACTAGGGTCTCGGGTCTCGAGTCTCGGGTTCAGGGTCTCGGGACCGGGGACACGTTTCCCGTTTCCCGGGTTCTGGTTCTCTTGTCTTAGGTCCCAAGTTCTCGGGGTCGGGCCTTGCTCGGGTCTAGGGTCCGGGGTCTCAAGTCTCATGTCCTGGTTCTCGGGATTCGGGCTAGGGTCTCGTGTCTCGAGTCTCGGGTTCCTGGGTCTCAAGTATCGGGTCTCGGGTCTTGAGTCTAGTGTGCAGGGCTCGGATCATGGGTCTCGGGTCTCGGGTCTTAGGTCCCGGATTAAGGATCTCGGGTCTCTTATCTAGCGTCTAGGGTCCCGCTTCCCTATTCTCGTGGCTCGGGTCCTAGGTCCCGGGTCTGGCGTCTCGAGACTCAGGTTCGGGGTCTCGGGTCTCTAGTCTCGGGTCCTATGTCTAGAATCTCGGGTCCCGGGTCTCGGGTGTAGGTCTTAGGTCCCCGGTTCTCCGGTCTAATGCTCGGGCTCGGATCCTTGTTTCTCGGGTATCGGGTCCCGCGTCCAGGCTCTAGGGTCTCGGGTCCCCATTTCTCGGGGTCGGGCCTTGTCGGGTTCGGGGTCTCAGGTCTCATGTCCCGGTTCTTGGGGCTCGGGCTAGGGTCTCATGTCTCGAGTCTCGGTCTCTTGTTCTCGGGGTTCGATCTTGGGTATCGGGTCCCGAGTCCGGGGTCCCGGTTCTCGGGGTTCGGCCTATGGTCTCGAGCCAAGGGTGTCGGGTCCGGGGTCTCGTGTCTCGGGTCTTGGGTGCCCGGTTCTCCGGGCTTGGTGTAGGGTTTCGGGGCTCGAGTGACGGGTCCGACGTCCTGGGTCACGGGTCCTGGTTCTTCGGTCCTAGGACCTAGGTCCTTGGTTGCTGTTCCCCATTTCTTGGGCTCGGGCTCGTGTCTCGGGTCAAGGGTTCGGGTCTCTTGTCTCAGGTCTCAGGTCCAAAGTCTCGGGTCTCTGGTCCTGGGTCTTGGTTCTCGGGTCTCGGGTCTTGGGTTCGGGCTACCAAGACCGGTGCCTCAGGTCTCGGGTACCAGGTCTAGGGTATCGGGGCTCAGGACCCGGGTCACAAGTCACGGGTCTAGGGCCTCGGGTCTCGGCTCCCGGTTCTTGGTACGGTGTCTCGAGATCGGATGTAGCTCGGGTCTAGGGTCTGGGTTACCGGGTCTCGGTTCCTTGGTCTAGGCTCCCAAGACCGGGGTCTCGGGTCTCGGGTCATGAATCCTAGATCTCGGTTCTCAGGGCTCGGGACCCAATTCCCGAGTCTAGGGTCTCGAGACTCGGGTTCGGGGTCCCATGACTCGAGTCTCGGCTCCTGTGTCCGAAATTTCGGGTCCCAGGTTTCGATTCTCGGGTCCTGTGTCCGGAATCTTGGTCCTCGTGTATCGGGGCGGAGGTCCCTATTTCTCGAGGCTCCAACTCGGTTCTCGGGTCCTTAATCTAGTGTCTCGGGTCCCAAGTCCGGGGTCCTGATCTCGGGTTTAGGGTCCCAGGATTGAGGACACTTGTCCCGTGTCCCGGGTCCCGGTTCTCTAGTCTCAAGTCCCAAGTTCTCGGGGTCGGGCCTTGTTGGGTCCTGGGTCTCAAGTCTCATGTCCCGATTCTCGGGGCTCGGGCTAGGATCTCGTGTCTCGAGTCTCGGGGAACGATCTCGGGTATCGGGTCCAAGGTCTCGTATCCCCATTTCTCGGGGATCGAGCTCGGGTCTTGGTTCTTGAGTCTAGTGTGCAGGGCTCGGATCCCGAGTCTCGGGTCTCGGGTCTTAGGTCCCGGATTAGGGATCTCGGGTCTCTTATCCCGGGTCCTGGTTCTCAAGTTTAGGGTCTTGGGTCTAGGCTCCCGGGACTAGCGTCTAGGGTCCCGCTTCCCTATTCTCGGGGGGCTCGGGTCCTAGGTCCCGGGTCTGGCGTCTCGAGACTCAGGTTGGGGGTCTCGGGTCTCTAGTCTCGGGTCCTATGTCTAGAATCTCGGGTCTCGAGTCTCGGGTGTAGGTCTTAGGTCCCCGGTTCTCCAGTCTAATGCTCGGGGCTCGGATCCCTGTTTCTCGGGTCTCGGATGTAGGGTATCGGGTCCCGCGTCCAGGCTCTGGGGTCTCAGGTCTCATGTCCCGGTTCTCGGGGCTCGGGCTAGGTTCTCATGTCTCGAGTCTCGGTCACTTGTTCTTGGGGTTCGATCTTGGGTATCGGGTCCCGGGGGTGGGGCCTCGGGTTCTTGGGTCTTAGGTCCTTGATCCGGGGTCTGGGTCTCTGGTCCCGGGTCTTGGTTCTCAAGTCTCGGCTCTTAGGCCCAAGCTCCCGGGACTGGGGTTATGGGTCCTGGGTCCCGGTTCTCGGGGCTCGGGTCCTAGTTCCCGGGTCTTGGGTCTCGGGGCTTGGGTTTAGGGTCTCAGGTCCCGGATCCAGGGTCTCAGGTCTCGGGTCGCAGGTCCCAGTTCTCGGTACGGTGTCTCGGGGTCAGGCATAGCTCGGGTTTAGGGTCTAGGGTCTCGGGTCTAGTGTCCTATGTCCGGGCTACTAGGACCGGGGTCTAAGGTCTCGGTTCATGAATCCCGGGTCCCGGTTCTCGGGGTTCGGCCTATGGTCTCGAGCCAAGGGTGTCGGGTCCAGGTCTCATGTCTCAGGTCTCGGGTGCCCGATTCTCCAAGCTCGGTGTAGGGTTTCGGGGCTCGAATGACAGGTCCGAGGTCCCGGGTCACGGGCCCTGGTTCTTCGGTCCTAGGACCAGGGTCCTTGGTTGCTGTTCCCCATTTCTTGGGCTCCGGCTCGGGTCTCGGGTCTCCGGTCTCAGGTCCCAATTCTGGGGTCTCGGGTCTTTGGTCCTAGGTCTTGGTTCTTGGGTCTCGGGTCTTGGGTTCGGGCTCCCAGGACCGGTGTCTCGGGTCTCGGGTCCCGGGTTTGGGGTATCGGGGCTCGGGACTCGGGTCACAAGTCATGGGTCTAGGGCCTCGGGTCTCGGGTCCCGGTTCTTGGTACGGTGTCTCGATATCGAATGTAGCTCGGGTCCAGGGTCTGGGTTCCCAGGTCTCGGGTCTCGGGTCATGAATCCTAGATCTCGGTTCTCAGGCTCGGGACCCAATTCTAGAATCTTGGGTCCCAGGTCTCGATTCTAGGGTCTTGGGCCTCGTGTATCGGGACTCGGGTCCCTATTTCTCGAGGCTCCAACTCGGTTCTCGGGTCCTGGATCCTGTGTCTCGGGTCCTAGGTCCGGGGTCCTGGTCTCGGGTCCCCATTACTAGGAACTCGGTCTCGGGTATCGGGTTTAGGGTCCCCGGACCTAGGACACGTGTCCCGTGTCCCGGGTCCCGGTTCTCTGGTCTCAAGTCCCAAGTTGGGTCATGAATCCCATATCACGATTCTCAGGGCTCGGGACCCATTTCCTGGGTCTGGGGTCTCGAGACCCAGGTTCGGGGTCCCATCACTCAAGTCTCGGGTCCGATGTCCGGAATCTCGGGTCTTGTGTCCGAAATCTCGGGCCTCGTGTATCGGGGCTCGGGTCCCTGTTTCTCGGGGCTCCAACTCGGTTCTCGGGTCTCATGTCTCGGGTCTCGTGTCCCTGGTTCTCAAGGCTCGGTGTAGGGTTACGGGGCTCGAGTGTTGGGTCCGAGATCCGGCGTCTTGGATCCCGGGACCCGGGTCCTAGGTCTCTGATCCCCATTTCTCAGGGCTCGGGCTCGGGCTCGAGTCTAGGGCTCAGGTCTCGAGTCTCGGGTTCCAAAGATTAGGTTCTCGGGTCCCAATTCCGGGTTCTCGGGTCTCGGGACTTGGGTTCGGGGTCCCGGGTCCTATGTGTGTAATCTCGTGTCCCGGGTTTCGGGTATCGGTCTATGGTCCACGATTCTCCGGTCTTATGCTCGGATCCCTATTTCTCGCGTCTTGGGTGCCGGGTATCGGGTCCCGCTTCCAGGCTCCCAGGTCTCGGGTCCCCATTTCTCGATGATCAGGCTCGGGTCTCTGGTCCCGATGGGTCGGATCTCGAGTGTAGGGTCCCGGGTCTCGGGTCTTGGGTCTCAGGTCCCAACTCCGGGGTCTCAAGTCTCTGGTCCCGCGTCTCGGTTCTCGGATATTGGGTCCGGGCTCCCAGAACCGGTTTCTCGGGTCTTAGGTCCCGTGTTTGGGGTATCGAGGTTCGGGACTCGGGTCTCAAGTCACGAGTCTAGGGCCTCTTGACCCGGGTCCCGGTTCTTGGTACGGTGTCTCGAGGTCGGACATAGCTCGGGTCCAGGGTCTCGGGTCTCGGTTCCTTGGTACGGGCTCCCGGGACTAGGGTCTCGGGTCATGAATCCCAGATCTCGGTTCTCAGTGCTCGGGACCCAGGTCCCGGGTATGGGGTCTCGACAATCGGGTTCGGCGCCCCGTAACTCGAGTCTCGGGTCCTTTGTCCGCAATCTCGGGTCCCCGGTTCTCGGTGCTCGGGCTCGAGCCTCGGGTCTCGGGTCCCTAGTGCTCGGGCTCAAGTCTCGGGTCCCGAGTCCGGGGTCCCCGGTTCTTGGGGCTCGGGCCTAGGGTCTCGGGTCCCGGGTCAGGGGTCTCAAGTCTCGGGTCACGTGTCTTAGGTCCCTAGTTCTCGGGGCTCGGAGTCGGGTCTCAGGGATCAGGAACCGAGTCCCGAGTCTAGCGTCTCAGGTCCCGTGTCTCGGGACTAGGGTCTCTAGACTCATATTTCGGGTTAACAGTTCTCAGGGATCGGGATCGGGTCTCGGGTCCCGGGTCCGGGGTCTCGTGTCTCGGGTCCTTTGGGCTCGGGGACGTGTCTCTGGGCTCGGGTCCCAGGTCCCGGATCCGGGGTCTCGGTCTCGTGTCTTGGGTTTAGGGTTTAGGGTTTAGGGTTTAGGGTTTAGGGTTTAGGGTCCTCGGAACTCGGAGCACCTGCTCCCAAGACCCGAGCACCGATCACGGAACTCGAAACCCCGAACCTAGAATACTGAATCCCGAATAAATAAATTTAAAGAGTAAAAGTTTTCCAAAAAAAAAAAGGTAAATAAATGAATTGGAGCTTTGAGCGAAAAACAACAAATTTTTATTAGTAAAATCTTGTTGCTTTATTAGTATAAGAGATAAGAGATAAGAGATGAGTAGTGTTAAGATGGGCTGGAGAAATTGAGGTCAAATGGGCTTAGCCGTGTTATTGAAGGCAAATTATGCTATGAACTTTTGCAAGGTTCCATGTTTACAATTTTAAAACTCTATGGTCACAATTTTAGATCTTAATATTCACAATTTTTTTAACTCTATATTCACAATTTTGGTATATAGATTCAAAAATTGTGTTATACTCTTGAATATAGAATTATAAAATTGTGAATATATAGTTTTGAAATTGTGAATATAAAGTTCTATAATTGTGAATATAGAGTTCACAAATTATGAACATAGAATTCTACACTTATGAACATAAAATTGTAAACATGGACTTGGTCCACATTGCGAGGTAGACCCGGGTCCATGGCATAACAACCACAAATATATAAGCATCACATTTGTATATTGACCCGATATGTCACACGGATAAGGATTCGTGAAACGATCTCACGCGACCTAAAACTAAAATATATTTCAAAAATTGATAAGCTATATAACAATAATAATTTTTTTTTTGAATACTACTAACTCTATTACAATGCAGTATCTGTTCATAACTACTTTCTCAACCTATTGAAGCACAAGAGTCAGTATTGCCTCCACTAAGGCTCGAACCCACCACCTCCCGTATAAAGGGAAGGGTTTGATGCCACTAGACATCTCAACAAATATATGAACAAAATTAATATGTTCAATTCCGGCCCAATATACAACTTTCGAAAACAAATAGCCCATAAACAATTAGCCCAAAACATAGATTCTTAATAAAAATCAGCGTTCGGTAATATAAAAGGACCAGTAAAAGTCAAAATTCCTCGTTTCATTTTCCTGTTTTCCTCTCTCTCCGACCGGGGCAACGTGCGGAACTGCGGACATCAGTGGAGCCGTGGATTGACGACGTGAGCCAGACCGACGGTGGACTGGGGACGGCTGAGCTGAGGTAGGCTTTCTACTCTTCTACTTTATTTTCTCTGAGCATGTAGTCAGTAATTCTTCTACTGTATTTTGCATATTACGACTCGCGCGACCTGCGGCTGTGGGTTGTGGCCTCCGGCTGCGAGATGTGGGTTGCGGCCTGCAGCCTGCGGCTGCGGCCTCCGGCGGCGAGCTTGGGGTTGCGGACTACGACCTCCGGCCGTGTGATTTCAATATGTGCCTGTGTGTATTTCAATTTTGGTCCATTGTGTTTAGACGAAATTAATGATGCCATGCAATTTTGTTTATCTGCTATATGATATTTATTTGTGTTGGTTTGTTGTCATTTGTTGTAATTTGTAAATGGTACTCGTGTGTAGTTTAGGGTTAAGAAAATGTTGTTCTAAACTTCTAGATCATGTGTCAGGTGTTTGGCTTTTTTATTTGAGAAGTACTACTTTGACTCCAAAAACCTACTCCCAACTTACTAAGTGTTGGAAATGGAGTACATGTGGAATTACTCTTTTTATTTATGACTGCTAGAGTTAGTGAATTCCAGCTCTTGATTGCTTAGCTTTCTTAGTCGCTTGTGACCATAGAGCTCTTGGACAGTTACCTCCACTGAGGCTCGAACCCACTCCCATCATCCATGTGGGAGTGTTAATCGGGACACCGGATGTCACTTGACCACAAGGTCTTTGGCAAGTAACAATACAATTGAATATGTTCATGAACAAGAAGTTAATGAACATGTTACAACTCCATCAATCTCTTCAAGTCAACCAATAGAAAGTAACAACTCTCTTGATGAACAAGAAGTTAGTGTTGAATAGGAAGACATTATGTTAAAGCCTTGATTGATCTTGGTGACTTGGTGTCAATTTAGACATTGTTATTATGTATTGGTTCATTTGGTTGGTTTTGATTCTAGACATTGCATTGAACCTTGTATTGGTTGGTGACTTAGTGTCACTGTTGAACTTGTGTTGGAAGATTTGTATATTTTGGACTTTATGGATTTGTGGTTATGGGTTGGTTTTCATGTGAAGTATTGGATTAGTTATCATGTTGACATGTTAGGTAATATGTTTTATTGTCAATTTGTTTTAGTATTAGGGTTTTTGTTTTTGTTTTTTGTTTTGTTTTGTTTTTTACAAGTAGGCCATTGAAAAGGCTTAAATCCTATAACGTGCAATCCTTAAATGGGCTCAAAGCTTATTTTGTTGTTGGCTTTGGAGCCATTTTAATGGCGTACATATTAAATAGTCTCTTACAAAGGATTAAGGTTAGGCCATACTTATTGTAGGCTCAGGCTTGACCCTAAAAATAAAGCCTTAGGTTCCCATAACAAGCACAAACCTAATTTGTTAAGGCTTGGCCTAGTTCCACTCCTAGATATAAATTACGAAGAGTGGTAGTGTATGAACCACATTGGATCAAGTATCTAGGTGGTCACTAATTTGGCTTTCTTCTTCATTATTGTTATGCAAAACTCTATTTCTTAGGACTAATTGCTTGTTGCTTATACTATTATTACTGATGGGTAGGAGTACTTTCAGGTGCGGCCTAGTCTCTGTCCAAGGAAAGGAAGACGTATATTAGGGGAAATTCAAGATCCATGGTGAAGGAGACAGAGTACTATGATGTTCTAGGCGTAAGCCCTATGGCTACTGAAGCCCAAATTAAAAAGGCTTATTATATTAAGGTATTAGTGTGCAATTCTAGCTGCTCCCTTACTCGCATTTATTTTGATGTCAATTACTATTTTCAGTTGTACGCTAACATCCACAAATGCAATTTGATTGTAACATTATATCTTCGCCAGTTCAAATAAAGGGAGTTCAACAAGGATTAGAGTTTTGATATGTCGACTTGGGTATCTGGCCTGGTATATGTTGCTGTTTCATTCTTAATCAGAGATTTAGGAGAGAGGCCATCTGGTTGCCGCATTTTCCTTGGGCTAAATTGTTTCCTTTACTTCTTATATATGCTATTTGCTTGTTTTCCCTTTGAGTAACAACAGAGCTCACCACAGTAGGGTTCATTGTACTAGCCCTAGTATGTAAAAGCTTCCATGAGCTAAATTGTTTCTTGGGTTCTGATTCAACTAAAAGAATTATAGACCATGGTGTTTAGATTACTAGTCTACAACCAATTTAATTTTGTCCAAAGAAATTGTTACAAGGTTGTTACATATTGATGAGATAGTTTCTGAAGTAATTTAGACCTTAGCTCTAAAAATGGAGCAATTGTGATTTGTCAGATTATTAACTGCTTGCCCTTCTTCTTCTTCTTTGTGAGACAAATCAATCCACTCAATTACTAGTCTTGAATTGTCACCTTCCTGGACTTTCTATCTTGAATTATTTTCCCTAGACCTTGTGCTTAGTTTGCTGAAATAAGTATTCACCTTCTCTTTTTCAATACGGGGTAGTATGCCCTTACAAGATTTTATAGTAGTATATTGAGGTTGAAGGATAGTTTGTGCTGAGTTAATGATCTTTTTGTATATCCATAAAACCCAAATGATCTTACATGTATTGTTTTGCATGGTTTAGGCACGACAGGTTCACCCGGATAAAAATCCTAATGATCCTCTTGCAGCACAAAACTTTCAGGTGAGAATTCCATCTGGCTAGCATCCAACTTTGTGTGTATGTGTGTGTCTGGGTTATTTTTTTGGTTTCCCCTTTCTTCCTCACATAAACTATTTTTCAATTGGAACTGCATATTTCACTCTCTTTGGTAGTAGTTCGTACAAGGAAAAATGGTGCAAATGTTCACAAATCATTACGATTCAACTTGGCTCCATTACATTAGTCATTAGTGTTTCTTTGATGTAGACAAAGAAAGCAAAAAAGTTGCCATCTGGTTTTTGTCATTGCAGGTTTTGGGTGAGGCTTACCAAGTACTGAGTGATCCAGCCCAACGACAAGCTTATGATGCTTATGGGAAATCCGGAATTTCAACGTACTGTTCTTCTTATATGTTTGATTGGTTTGAATGTTTTAGACATATATTCTTAAAGGTATTTTTGGTTACCATGCTTAATTTAAGTTCCAACTTACACTAAAAGTTGTGTGTTTTGATATTAATTGCAGGGAGGCAATCATTGATCCTGCAGCAATCTTTGCTATGCTTTTTGGGAGTGAACTTTTTGAGGATTACATTGGACAACTTGCCATGGCATCAATGGCTTCGCTAGACATATTCACGGAAGGCGAGGAATTTGATGCTAAAAAGCTGCAAGAGAAGATGAGGGTATAATCTAATCCTTTTAGATTGGAAAATGCTATTTTCCCCTCCTGATGTGGCTTCCATTCATTGGGTGCCCATGAATTGGTTGACCCCATCATTTGTTAAAAAGAAAGTTAGTTATCCAATTAGAAAATGCCATGTGGAAGATTGGAGGGGAAATATAAGAGGGGGGTTGAGTGGCATTACTCTTTTAGATTATACTGTTTGCTGATTTGTAAATTAAGTTTGAACTTATGGTAGCAAACTATAAATATACTTTCAACTTTTGAGGACTAGTATATCTATTGTAATGTTTAGATGTCTTGGGAAATAGAATAGTCATTGAAGAATAAAATATCACACCTGTTATTAGTATTTCTTCATATAAAGATACTCTCTAATGAATTCTTTTTTTTTTTTTCTTTTTTTTTCTTTTTTTTTTTTTTTGGGGGGGGGGGGGAGATAGTTGTTTCTCACTATTGCAACATAGCTTTAGCATTGCAGCCCTACTTGTAAGTGACATCCTCTCTATTCCTCACGTCCTCAATGCCTAACATCTTTTTCACACTTAGGTGGGGGTATAGGAAGAAGAAAGGTTTATTTGTCTCTAATTTATCCCTTATTTGTTGTTGGGGAAATCTAGGGAAGAAAGGGCTTAGGGAAGCTTCTAACTATTCAAATATAGAAATCCTAGGGCATAACCTTAGGTGTAACCCTTGGGTTAGCCCATCATGTAACACATAATATTCTTTATATAAAGGAAAGTGTGTCTCTATGTAAAAAATTAACATGACATCAAATTTGGTGAACATTAGGGCAGTTGCACACAAATATAAATGAAAAAGAAAAACAAAACACCCACCCGGCTTAACACCTCAGTTAATAAACTATTAACTTGTTTTTAGTTGGAATGTTTCCTACTAAGGTACTTTTGATGACACTTATCTCCAAAATACTATTATTTCACTAAACTATTTACATTACTGTTAACCCATGGCCTCAAGGTTGAGCCATGCAGTCATGGTTCATTTGGTATGGCTGAATTTTGTAGAATCTTTAACACTGTTAGATCATAGATGGTTGTGCATATTAATTGTAGTGGACTAATTGAAACGTTGGTTGCATTAATTTCTTCAGTGACCTTTCTTTTCATTTAAAATGTGTCTATTTTTCTCTATTATGTTAATGCATTCTTTTTCCTTTGTAATTCAAGGGTGTTCAAAGAGAAAGAGAGGAAAAACTTGCTGAAATACTAAAAAATCGACTGAACGTATATGTACAAGGAAGTAAGGAGGAATTTAGGGCTCATGCTGAAGCTGAAGTGTCACGGCTTTCCAATGCAGGTTATGTGCTATGTATTATTTCTTTCAACTTGTTTTGACTTCTTCCATTATTCACATGATCAGGAATAATATGGCGACAATTTGATTACTAGAAGAAACTGGTAACTTACACCATGTTAAGGAGTGAAGGGCAGAAACAGGTTGTCTAGTTCTTCTAAGCGTAAAGCATCCTCAAGCTTTTTACATCTATGAGGAACTTATTTTACACAAATTCTGTTTCGCCATATCTTTTCAAAGAAAAAGTTAATCAACTCACTAGATTTATGGAAAAGGTTGATGAATTTTTTTTTGGTGATCTCTTTGGAATGGGCAATTGCTGCATAAGTCCTTTGGGCATTGAGATAAGTCTTCACACAAAACTCAATGTTATTCTTCATTTGTTGCAAAAAATAAGCAGTTAGGAATCTGGGAATAAGTTTATGCTTTCCTTGCAGACAAGTCATAGCAGTGTTCAAGTTCTTTATGAATAAGACAGAAACAAGACTTCTCTTTCTCGCCAAACTTTCTTTCCTAATTCCCTCTAGAAATCCTCTATCAGTATCATCTTCTTGGGGTTTCAGTAAACTTTGCTTCACCTATGATAGCCCCTCTCCCCTTCTCTTTAGCTCCTCTCTCTATCTCTCTCTCTCTTAATTATTTTATTTATTTTTTTTATAAATCTTTAACTTTTGGTTTTGTAAAGTTGTATAAGGGGTTGCCACTCTTTAGATAGTTGTCATTGGTTTTATATTGCATGAGATAGGGTATCACTTTTTGTGATTTGTGGGCAGAACTGTTGGTCAATGGTTTCGAGTTGGACTGAGGAAGAGAAGTTTTAGCAACTAGGGGGTTCTTAAATTTGTGCTACGTTGGGTGGTTTGTGGGTGGTAGAAGTGTTGGGTGGTTTCAAGTTGGATGATGAACTATGGGATGTAGTCAATTCTCTTGTATATGCTCATTGGGTTGAGAGATGGTGTTCGAGGACCATCAAGCTAAAGCGGGGTGGATCGGGGCCTATACTGGTGTGAAAAGCATTTGGGAGACTTTGTGGTAGCAATGATAGTGGTGCCTGTTGAAAAACAAAGGGTTATGTCTATCTATAGGGTTGTGTCTGTTTATGAATGGGTGTGTGTGCCTATATATATGTGTGTGTGTGTATATATATATGTACTATGTTTCTTCATTAGAAACATAGAATTATAGTAATATAATTGTAATCTTCGAGTATTGTAATACATTTTCTCATTCCTTGATTCTTCATCTTTGTTTCTGCCTTATTGGCGGGTGGTGGTTATTCTCCACCGCCAGGCTTTGGATCTTTCAAATTCTACAGTGCCAATGATTGTGGCAACAGTGGCAGGGGATGTTGCTTGCTTTAAGGGGAGGTAGGGTTTCACCAGGGCGGAGTTGGGGTTGAGGAATTAATCTTTTTTAGTTTTAGGGTTTAGGGTGGGAATGCCACATTTATTGGCTTGATGTGTTGGATTTGGATGGGCTTTCTGTGTTTTCAATTTGGGATCCTTTCTATCCCCCTGTACAAGTGTTTGTAGTAAGTGCATTCTATAAACTTGGGGCCTTTTGATAAGTTTACTTGCCTATTAAAATATAGTAAAAATAAATCTTACAGTGTAAGTTGATCGTATTGCTACATAAAACATGAAATACACAAACGCGTCTTGGTGTTTGTGTATGTATGTATATAGTTGAATTTACAAGCCAATGTAAAGAAATTTACTAAGTTAATACTAAGAATATGGAAAACTACCAAGGGCTGCAAGTACAAAATGAAATACTTGAAAAATATAACAGTAGTGCTGCTAGGAGTGAATGATTGGCTTACTTTCTAATTGCATGTCTCAAAGAATAAAAGTGGAAATGTCAAGTTGATTTTCCATACATCCTTAGTTTCTTGGATTCCCAATTAGCCGACTCTTTTCCTCCCTCTCTTCATATTCCCTTCATGGTATCAGGGGTTACCATCTTGATTTATTGATGTTGAGTTGTCATTGGTGATATTCATCACAGCTTACGGTGTTGATATGCTAAATACCATTGGCTACATATACACAAGGCAGGCAGCTAAAGAACTTGGAAAAAAAGCTATATATCTGGGAGTGCCATTTATTGCTGAGTGGTTCAGAAACAAAGGCCACTTTATCAAGTCACAAGTCACCGCAGCGACAGGTTTGTTGGTAGTGCTTTATCTTATTAGAGCTTTGTTTTTTACATGAAAATAAATTTTCCTAGTATTTTCTAAATTACTTTACAAAGCCGCCACTACTTTTGGAAAAGGTGCCTCTATATTATTCAAATCATGATGCTCTTAACAGTTTGGAAATCATGAGCATTCAAATTAGTGTTCGTTCTGTTGTTTGCCACTACGTTAAGATCAGGGTTCATTTTATAATTATTTCAGACTTGAAAATTTAGGAATCGTAAGATCCTAGCCTTTGATTTCTCAAGATGGAAGGTGTGGTTGTGTCCACACTTTTTACAAGGGGAGGTATTCTCACTTGAACCCTCCCCTATATATATATATATATATATATATATATATATATATATATAACAGTACTATCTACTTGCATGCTATTACCATATTTATGTTAATTTCTAGTATGAGTGAAAACTGAAAGATGCTGCTTGAGTTCCGTAGCTTACTGACTATCCTCTCCTGCCTCCTCCACCTCCAATAAATCACTATCCTCTCCTGCCTTTTTCTTCAAATTTTCAGCCCAAGTTCCGTAGCTTACTGACTGAGTAGATTCATCCTTACCATCATCATCGGAGCTAGAATCTCCTTGCTTATCCTTCTCATTATCACCCTTCTCTCCCTTCTTTGCTTCACCATTCACATCTCCTTCTGCACACTGTTTTGATCCCATGCTTTTTTGATGCATAGTTCCATATTTTCTCCTTCAAAAGGTTGATTTCATTACTTCATTACTGCTAGGTGCATTTGCTTTGATTCAGCTTCAAGAGGACATGAAACGACAACTTAGTGCAGAAGGAAACTACACTGAGGAAGAACTAGAGGAGTATATGCAGTCTCACAAGAAAATAATGATTGACTCTCTGTGGAAGCTTAATGTTGCTGATATTGAGACCACTCTCTCCCGTGTTTGTCAGATGGTTGTTCACGAGTTTTTGTGTTCTGATTGCATGCTGCTTTTGTTCTTATTTATTGTGTTCATTCTAGAATCTCTTGGCACTTTTCAGGTTTTACAAGATAACAATGTAAAGAAAGAAGAACTCCGTGCACGAGCAAAGGGGTTAAAGACACTTGGCAAAGTTTTTCAGGTATTTTCACCAATTTCATGATGATTTTATATCATTTCATCCGATGGTTCTAAAATAGAAAATTATGTGTCATTAGAGGGTTAAGTCGATGAATGGGAACGAAACTGAAACTTCAGCTAATACTCCTGTCCAGACGTTGGATGGAAGTGAACCAAGTTATGACTCTCACTCTTTGAATCCATCCTCCCGATCTCAAAATGCAGATGAGGCTCCTTATACAGCCTTTGCAGTGCAGGTACTGCCTTTAATTCTTTTTCTAAACAACTCCCCTGCAGACTTCTTTGTATGTGTTGGGTTGGGGGGAGTGGTCTATTGATTTTTCTCATGTGTGTGTGTGTGTTTTTGAGAACGGGCCTGTGAGAAGAGATCCTAATGTGTTTCCTTTAGAAGTGAGATATGCCATTATTTGATACTAGAATGAGAGGAGATTGAGTTAACAAATGATAAAAGTGATTTTCCATGTGTGCAATCTCTTGGTTGAAGCTTGAGTACTGTATTAGTCATGGGAGTTAAACTTCCCATGATCATTAATACAGCATTCAAAATCTACTTCATCGGTGTCATTATCCAAAATAAACACAAAATATGTTTCATCATACATAAAAGCACACCATAATCAGTTTTCTATTCCTTCCAACTGCACAGGGAAGAGACGATATTTTAAAATTATCTTTTATCAGGATAGACTGAACAAGTGAGCAATTGATAAGATATGGACAACTACCAGGATTTGTATAACATGCTATGAAAGCTCTGCTCTATGTCGTATCTCTACAAACACATTAAGCAGTTCTACAAACACATTAAGCAGTGTTTCCTTGGAAAATTCAGTTTCCTCACACTGAATTAAAGTTTTCTTGTTACTCAAATGTTGATTCTCTTGTTAAACTGTTATTTTCAGAGCCCATACATTGAAACACCACAATTTCCTAGCGGACAATTCAACAGCTATGATTTCCCCATGCCAACTGCTCCACCTGGTGCAGAGAGACATGCCTAGACATGCAGTTGAATCTTACCCACTGTATGAATACCAGGTATTATTAAATGGGGTATTGTTGGAGCAGTTTGTATGTTCCATTTGCTTCAAGTGGAGATTACAGATTCATCTGAATATCTGTGAATGTAAAGGTGCTTGTAATTTGCTGAATATTTGTGTGCAGTACAAATTTACTACAATTTTGAAAGACTGGCTAATGAGTCTGAAATTCAGCCTTTTTTTTGGGGTGAGTTTTAACTTGATCGTTGGATCACTGCATCTTGAGCACACGTTTTTAAACTCATCCATTTGAATTCCAACATCCTGTTCTAGTTTGTCATTTAAAAGCGAACCCAAGAGGCATATTGAATGCCCCCATAATGTTAGTGGGTGCTGTTTGCACGCCATTGGGCGAAATTGTTACCTATTCGTGGACAATAGGATTCCAACAACGAAACTGATGTACTAGGACTCGAGCAGAATTATAGATGAGGAAGGGATTGAGATTTGCAGAAAAGAGAAAGGGAATAAGAGAATTTCAGAGAAGAGTGAAGGACTGTAATTTCATTCATGCCATAACCCTTCCCCTCCATACAAGGCAACCAAGCCAACCAATATAGATTGACCCTTAACAAACTCCTGCAAACAAGGAAAATAACTGTTAACATCTAAATTTATTATGGTAATTAAACATAGAGAATTTCTTCTTACAACGATTTTTTTTCTTCAAATAATATGAATTACTCGTGCACTTCCTTTGATTAATTTTGAATAAAATTTTTAAAATTATGGCAATTAAGAAATTAATGCGTTATGTAATATAAATTTTATCTAAATCAGTTAAGAAAATTGATAATACACATATTACATCCATAATTATAGGAAAATAAATATTATCATAATTATTCCAATTCACATATTATTACGCTAATTCATAGAAGATTAGATCTATACAATTATATGTAAATTATTCAACTTCTCATATTATTACCCATATAAAATTATGCTAATGGTTACTTTTGAACAAAATCTTACTAATTATGGTAATTACGAAATTAATTTACACATTATACTTTTATTAAATTATTTGTTTATACTTGACGTAATATATATTTTATCTAATCAATTAAGGAAATTAATGATACATATATTATGAACATAATTAAAGAAAATAAACATACATATATTACGTCCATAATTAAACAAAATTAAACATATACATATTACGTCCATAATTAAACGAAATTAAACATATATATATTATTTTATTAAAAATAATATATATTCCTTAATTACCATAATTATTCAGATTAGATGGACGTCATAATTAGTATAATATTAATTAAGAATAATATATACTCCTTATTACCATACAGTAATCATAATAAAATGCCCTCATTTTTATTGAAATTAATGATAAGTTTTTCTGCCTATATAGGAAGTTAATTAATTAAACATATACATATTAGGATAGGTAATTAAAGAAAAATAAACATACACATATTATGTCCATATTACCAACCTGTATTTAACATAGAGATTCCTTTCATTTTATTATAATTTTTTTTAAAAATAGTATCAATTAGCTATGCTCTTCCTTCTATTTTTTGTTCAAATTTTTCCTAATATAATTTTTAAGTAATTAATTTCAACATTAATATACAAATCTTATGATTTCAAATAAATGTACACTTTCAAATACTAGAATTGTTTATAATTTCATCATTAATTTTATTATATATATGATTGCAAATTGTAATTTGTAAATCTAATCTCTGGAGAAAAATAATGGGGCTTTTGGATGTTACCCGCCCGACTCCCGTGCCCGAATCACGGGAGTTGGGGACCCAATTGAAACATTCAACGGAAAAGGCCAATTAAGTCAATTCAAAGGGGCATATTGTAACCGCTACGAATAATTTAGTGGTGGGAGAACGAAAAGAAAGCTGCCATTCCAGAGATAGAGAGAGAAGAGCATTGATAGTTGTAGTAGGGGAGAGGACTGCGCAATGAAGAATGAAGAGGATTGAGGAAAGTTTTCTTCAACGAGGAGAGTGGTGTGTCTCAGTGTCTGTCTTCCAGTCTTTCTTTCTCATCAAAACCAATGAATGGATTCCCTTTTCTTAACCCAAACCTCTCTTTCCCCAACAACAACAACAACATTAACATCCCCACTATCATTATGCCCCTCTCCTTCATCTCTACTACTGTTTTCTTTATTTCACCTTGTTTTTCTTAGCCGTCCCATTTTTCAGATCCATCTCTCCTTCACACTTCCTTCAATTCTCCCCCGTTCTACAGGTATGCTTTTCTCTATTATACATTGTTGTTAGTTTCTTTCATTAGCGAAAGATGTGATTTTTATATATACAAATTGCTTTCTGTATATTTGGTATATTCTTAATTTTGGCTCATGTGATTTCTTTCTTGCTTATGTTATTATCTTTTACTTTGACTTGTTGATCCTACATTGTGTTTGATTTTTTTTTTTTTCATTTGAATTATGGATATGAATTATTGCTTTGTGGTCTTTGAGCTTTGATTACTCTGGATGGTTCCGTTTGTCTAACATAATCGTTGTTAGTTTCTTTCTATTGTTCAATATTTGATTTTTAAGATAGTTGCTGTTTTTTTTTGGGTATTTTCTTAATTTGGAGGATGTGAACTTTTATCTCTTGTATTTATGTCTAATTCTCTGCTGTTTGATCCCATCATTCTGATTGATTAATTTGTTTTGTTGGATCCAAATAATTCCTGCGTTGTTTCTGTGAGTCTTGCCTTGTTTTAGTTGCTCCTCAGCTCCTATGTTAATCAAAAGCATTTCTGATTTCATACTGTGAAGATAGAAGCTTTATTTGACTGAGATGTGAATTGAACGAAGTCATTGGTTTTGCTTATTGAAGAGTAGCATATGAAATTGTTATTGTTATTACTCATTATAAGCACGTACTAATTAATTCTGCTATTGTGTTTCCCGCTTTCCATGATCAGTGATCTTCTTGTAAGGACGGAGAGTTAGAAAGAAACACTACGTACGTACTCACAATCTATCAGTCGCTCGATCACTCTTCCCCTTCTTCTCCCTTTTCGTAGAAGGAAGATTGCAATTTAGGGTCATAGTATCCGAGAGCGAGCGGCGCGAAATGGATCCAGACCCTAGCAACTTTCCGATTCTTTCCTATGTGATGTCCAAACTTCCCAGCTTTGGATCCTTAAGCGTCACCACCGCCTCTGCCGACGACATGGAACGACCAACGGCACGGACCCGGCAGCCGCAGAATCCTCATTTTGAGATCACTGACCGCATGCCTCATCTCACAGATCCCAACGTCGTAGTTGCCATGCGGCTGGCCATAGTGGACGTGGCGCAGACCCGATCTCTGCTCAAAGCTCTGGGCGACCGTCCTGATCACGAGATGGTGGATACTGCTAAGGCCAAACTGGCGGAAATTGACGCTTTTCTATCCAAGCAATTGGATGACGAAGGGAAGAGGAAAGAGGCGGAGAAGGAAAGGGAGATGTATAAAGCGGTGATTGAGTTGGACGAGATGCATCAGGCGTATGAGGTATTGTTGAAAGAGGCAGAGCGAAGGCTGGGGAGGATTTACGATGTGGCTGTGGCTGGCGGTGATGTGGCAGCAGCTCTTGAGGGAAGGGAGGATCATATGAATAGGGGAAGTGGGGGGGTGAAAGAGGAGGAGGTGGTGAATGAGGAAATAGTAGCAATTTTGCAAGAAACGTTGGAGAAAGGGGTTGAAAGAGTTGATTTGTCTGGCAGGCAATTGAACTTGCTGCCTGAAGCATTCGGGAGAATTTGCTCCTTGCTTGTGCTTAATTTGTCCAACAACGACCTTAAGGTAAGGTTAGCCATTTTAATTACACTACTTTTATATCAACTTTATTTTTATTTCTCAACTCGCTCAAGCATAATAAGTTATTTTTCAGCTAGGCATATATAGTCGCATAGATAATATGGATGGATCCCTTAGACATTTGAAAGAAGAAAATTTTAACCATGATGACTAGAAACCATGGTGAAGGCAAAAGTTCCTGCCGAACCAGTCAGTTCTTTAAAAAAAATAATACGGAGTTTTTTTTTTTAATTATTTTTTCCTTCCTTCTCCTCCTCTTTTTTCCTCACCACCTCTCCTCCTTATCTTTCTTTCTACAGTAAGGCCATTTTATAGTTTTTGGGATTTTTCTAGTATAGTCTAAACATATAGTGCAAAAAGAGAAAAACAATAGTATTCAGCATTTTTTAACATTTTAAATAGTATGTGGTGATACATTATTTATAAACTGTTATAATATCTATCCATAAATAATAGTAATATTGTAATAATGTGCTCCTTATTTCAATATATACTTATCGACGAAAGACATGCATGTTCGGTATATATTTTCTTTTTATTTTTTCAACAAATTATTCTGTATTAGAGAAACGACCTAAAATTATAGTCACGTGTCTGATTTTGTTAGATTAAAAAAAATTGAGATTTCACTTCTTTTTTTTTTTTTTTTGGATTAATAGAAACATGCATTGTCAAGTGAAAATGCATGTGATAGTGTAAATTGACCTAGAATCAACCTATACTGTAGATGCAAATAGGAGAAGTAGAAATGTATAGTAGAATAACGAGACACGATCTTTACATGAAAATTTGAGAGGGAAAATTAATCACAAGTTTCTTTAGGCCGCGTCAAGTCGAAATTCACTATCTTTGTACATATACATTTGAGCCCACTAAGGTGGTATACGTAGTATATTATGAGTATACAAGGAGTAGTGAATGTACATGTATGTCTTTATAGGTTTGGTATATATATATATATGCATAACATGGATAGCAAGCAAATTATATTTTAGATCGTGATCCACATTGTCACATTATATTGCAATGTGAATTAAAGATAAATATTCATTTTTAGTATAATGAATGTTATTTTTAGGTAATATTTAAACATAAAAATTGAACATTTAGCGAATTAAAAACAAACATTATATGCTGTGCATAGATGAGAGGTATAATGCTAAAGGAGGATTAAACATTTCAACTTGGTCCTTTAGCCATGGAGGCACCCTCCTTTAGATAGTTGACCATGGGAGCCGGTTTTTTTTTTTTTTTTTTTTTTTTTTTTTTTTTTTTTTCAACCAAAAACCACTTCTTGTAAGAAGAAAAAATCAAGCAAAAAATCCCTCTGAATTGTGTAAAGTAACATTACTTCTCAATCTATTCTTAACGAAATAGTAACCATATTAAACGTATGTTTTCTACTTAAGTGTTAGTGGAGTCCATATTTAATTTAGGCAATTGTTATACCACATGGATCAAGTCTATCTTGCATTGTGGACTAAACCCATAAATTATGTGTCTACAATTAATATTATGTGTTTTCAGTTAATAAAGTATGTACTTATTATGTGGATGCACATAATCTTAATTGCATGTATATAATATGTTAACTGAATCTAATGTCATTTTGAATTAGGATCCATAATGCAATGTGGGCATTGATCCATGACAATTTATATCGTGGACTAGGGTGCACAATGCATTGTGCACGCCGTACCAAAACGACGTCGTTTTGGTCAGTTTAATTAATGGTTTGTTTTTTTTTTTGGCAATCATGTTTCCCGTTTCTGATCTGTGTATTTGTATTAATATTCTGTGTATTTTTTACGACATTCTGTGTATTGTAGACTACGATTCTGTGTATTCGTGTTAAGGGTACTTAAACATAGGTTGTGACGTGTTTTGTGTATTCGAATGTTAGGAACATGATTTCTGTGTAGTTGTGTCAATATTATGTGTATTCTCTCAAGTCATTATGTGTATACTAGAAAAAGATTATGTGTATTCATGTTAGTGGTACTTAAATACAGGGATGATGTGTTGTGTATTTGGTGTTTTCATATTTTGTGTATTCTTTGAAGGCATTCTGTGTATTGTAGACTATGATTCTGTGTATTCATGTTAGAGGTACTTAAACATAGGTTGTGACGTGTTTTGTGTATTCGAATGTTAGGAGGATGATTTCTGTATCGTTGTTTCAATGTTCTGTGTATTCACTAAAGTCATTATGTGTATTCTAGACAAGGATTCTGTGTATTCTAGACAATGAATTCACTGAAGTCATTCCGTCCGCGTCCACGAACATCAAAACGACGTCGTTTCGGACCAGAGTCCATAGTGCACTGTGGACCCTGGTCCACGATATAACGATTGATTGATCCATGTAATTTTCCTAATTTAAGCTTGTTTGACCTATCTAATTAAAAGTTAGGTAACTGTTAAAAATTAAAAGTTTAAAATTGAAAATAAATAAAATTATTTTATTTCTTAGATTGAAAAGGAATGATCTATACATTTGGTTAATTCACACACACGCACATATTTGAAGAAAAATATTTTTTTTTAAAATTATAATTTTAAATAACAACAGATCAAACTCTTACTACTTTCACCAAAAGCGATGCTAAGTGCTTGGCCTTTACCCTTTTATCGGCCTCCGCCCAACAATTCTCGAACACGTGACCTGAGTCTGATACCACTTGTTAAGATCAAGTGTTTACCACTTACACTAAAAGTTATAGCTATCTATTATTCATTATAGACCGCCATCATCATCGTTTCATGTAAATCATGGTGTTCTTGTTAATCTCAACAAATTAGTATTAGAGCCAGATTGAGATGGCCAGTTCAAGTACAAAATTTGAGGTATCAAAGTTTGATGGTACATCAATTTCGGGCTATGACAACCTAGGGTTAAGGATTTGTTGGCACAATAGGTCTTCTGAAACTCTTGAAAGCAGAAAACCGAGCTAATTTGGAAGAGGCTGATTAGGGGATTTGGATGAACGTGTAACAGAATATTTTAGCTATGACGCGCAGATGAAGTTGTGTATCACGTTAGGGCCCTAGAAACTCCAAAAGAAAATTCGGGATGAATTAGAGATTCATTTCATAGAAAAAACTTTAACGAACAACTGTATCTAAAGCAAAGGTTTTATGCTATGATCTTAAGATGCAGGAATGTCATATTAATGTCTTTAAGCCATACAGGAAAGTTACGATTAAATTTAATGAGATCTTTGTAGTCCTGGCTAGCTCATAATCAGTACAGGCAGAATGCAAGAGATAGCTCTTTTGGTGACATATGCTAACGTAGTACATGCTGATGACTCAGATTATAGTGAAGGTGATGTTCTAGCAGTTACTAGTGACAAGATCAAATATTGTTTAGACTTGGGTGTTTCCAAATGGTAGATAAGCATGTGAGGGGTGCTATAGCAATGGGCAGCACTCATGCTAGGCGGGGTGAGGACCTAACATGAGTCGTGATCGGTATGGCAGGGGACGGCTTAGGGCGAAGGCTTGAGATTAAGCAATTCGTGAGCATGCACTGGTGAGGAAACACTAGATGGTGCGTGGTGCATGTGGCTGGCTAGTTGGGATCAACATTAGTTGCGGACGGTATGCCAGGTCGACGGCTTAGGGCGAATGACTTGGGATGTAGCAGTTCGTGAGCATGCACTAGGGGAATGCTAAATGGTGCGTGGTGCGTGTGACTATGAGTTTTTTTTCCTAAATGGCATATTCGTCAAGGCGGAGATTTGTTGAGTTTGTCTCATATAGGGTTTATGAGATTATCTCATATAAGGAATATGAGTCTGTCTCATATAAGAAATAGAAGTCGAGCAAATTGGGTCAGACCCATTGTATATGGATAGATGCCTTTGGTTGTATCCCTTAGGTATTGTGTTATCACCATCATCATCACTATTAATGAAAGAATAGTTTCACTCTCGTAGACATATGCATATTGCCGAACCATGTAATTCATGACTTCTTTATTTTCTGTCATTAATATTATTTCTTATTTCTTATTTTTTTTAATCTCGATTATAACTAGTGTATATACTCTTAATAGTGTCACATATTTTACTTTTCTTTATAAAATAATAACATTGTTTTAGTTTAAAAAAAAAAAATAAACATTGTTTTCCGTGCGTGTTTTCCCACTTCCTGTTGCAACATGGCGCCGAACAATATATAGGTGTTAATGGATGATTGATTGCTTTGGCTAGTACTAGTCTATTCAAGTGAATCGCATGCAGAATGGAAGGCCGGACGGCTGGCTGTCTTAACATTTCAATTCATTTGCATTTGCACAGACTTCTTAGCTTTGTGTATTCTTATACTTCTGACATTTGACTTGCTTCAATTTTTGGATGGAAAAAGGCAATTCCTGATTCGATTTCAGGTTTGAAGAACCTTCTGGAACTTTATCTTTCTTCTAATGTTTTGGAGTCGCTTCCAAACTCTATAGGACTTCTGTTTAATTTGAAAATACTAGATATGTCTAGTAACAAGCTTACGACACTGCCTGATAGCATCTGTCACTGCAGGTAAACTTAAGTACTAACAAGCTAAGAGAGCTTCTTTAATTCTTGGTCTCTCGATCTTTACTTTACTAATAAATCTCCGTTACGTTAATGAACTGTTTCCAGATCACTGGTAGAGTTGAATGTAAGCTTCAACAAACTCTCATACTTGCCAACGAATATGGGGTGTGAACTGGTGAACCTTAGAAGACTTTCTGTTCCATTTAACAAGCTCCGGTCGCTTCCCACTTCTATTGGTGAGATGAAGTCCTTGTCCATTTTAGATGTGCATTTTAATGAGCTCCATGGACTTCCACTTTCCATTGGGAAATTGACAAATCTTGAGATCCTCAACCTAAGCAGTAATTTCAATGGCTTCACCCACCTCCCGGACACTATTGGCGACTTGATCAATCTCAAAGAACTTGATCTCAGCAACAACCAAATCTATGAACTGCCTGTTACATTTGGCCGGCTCGACAATCTTATAGAGTTTAAGATGGACCAAAATCCTGTTGTGGTGCCTCCGAAGAAGGTTGTAGATGAAGGAGTTGAAGCTGTGAAGGCTTTTATGGTAAAGAAACGACTTGGCATGATTAATATGGCAGAAGAGCGACGAAGCATGCTTGAACAAAAAGATCGTAGTGCTTCCTGGTTGAGTGATGTTGTTTCAAGTGTTTCAGGATATTTGGCAGGCGCTGAAAAACCCGAACAAGACGACTATCTCAACCAGCAGTTATGATTTTTGTTTTTTAGTCTCTATTCTAAATAGAATTTTAGATTATTGAGGTGGTTGTATTTAAACTCCGAATTAACCGGCTTTCTTTTCAGGGCTCTATTTTCTCTTCTTCCCCACAGATTTGCTGGTTTAATTTTTATCCTTTCTTGAAGGAATTGATTAAATAATTATTCTATCATGTCACCCAACAACCCAAATTTGTAAAACAAGTTAGTTTTGTAGATCGGTTAGATGATCCAAAGACCAGATTTACGGTCTCACGGATCCTTATTTGTGGGTCGAGACGAGTTAACCAAATGTAATAAAATGTTTTTTACTTATAAGAGAAAATATAATACTTTTGAGAACAAATGCAATACTTTTATATTTTGATGTAAAAGTATTACTTTTTTAATCAAAAGTATTAATTATATTTTTTTTCTTATAAGTAATATTGCACTTATAAAGGAAAATATAATTCTTTTGATGAAAAATGTAATGTTTGTACATCATAAAAGTATTACATTTTTCTTCAAAAATATTACATTTTCTCATATAAGTAATAAACATTTTAATTTATTCCTGATTTAGTATTACATGTAATGTAATATTGATTTGACCCGTCTCACGGACACTAACACAAGTTTTTGCCTAAATGTAACTTTACTAAATGCATATTTAATTAAAAGACTAAATTTGGCAAAAGATTATTTATGGTTAAATTGAAAGTCAGTGATAAAAATTGATAAAGGACAATAGTTAAGGGACCATGGGTTAAAAGAAGAAATTAGAAAGAAATGAATTGCAATTTCGTAAAAAAATAATAAGATGGGAATTCAAATTTCATTGTTTGTTATAAAAATGACAAAATTATAATTTAATGTAAAATTGCAATTCTTGGAGGACCCTAAGAATTACAATTTTTTCTAACCAAATAATGAAATTGTACATGCTATGGAATTTGGTAGAAATGAAATTACAATTTCATCCTACCAGACACCTTATTATGGTCCAATTAAAAATCAAGGATAAAAATTAATAAATACTAATAGTTAAGGAACCATTCTTGAAATTAACTTATTTTGTTACTTATTATCTAATAATCAAAATCAATTATACATGTTCAATTAGAGCAGGGTTAAATTTGAAAAACAAAAAAAACAAAAACAAAAAACAAAAACAAAAACAAAAACAAAAACAAACAAAAAGTTTAAAATGCCACTTCATTAAACAATGGAGGACGAAAAAAAAGATTTTGTTGGCAATTGAGGAACAAAATGTGATTGTGGTATAATTGAGAGAATAAAAATGTTTTTTTTTTTTAAATCAGAGAATAAAAATGTTATTTCTATATAGTTTAAGATTGAAACATGTGATTTTTGTCATTAAACTTGTCATCATTATTATTAATACTACTAGTATTATTATTATTATAGTAGCCTTTAACATGGCGTTTGGTTGGGAGGAGGGAATTAGAGGAGAAAAGAATTCGGTGGAATTGCAATTCAATGAATAAAGTAAGAATGAAAATTACAGTGTTTGGTATGCAGTAATAGGAGTACAAGGAATTGAAAGGTAAAAAGCGACGAAATGACTAAAATACTCTTATGTTGTAGTAGTAGTAATAGTAATAATAATAATAATAATTGTTTAAAAAGAATAATAATAATAATAATTCTTTCAAATTTAAAAAAAAAAAAAGACAAAAAAAATTATCTTTTACACCAACAAAATTGCACATCCTCTCCATCAAATTGCAATTCATGAGGGGTATTTCATAAATTACAATTCGTCATTTGGACCAATCAATATAGTCTGAATATTCATTGAATTGAAATTCAATAAATTGCAACTCCTACAAAACTACACTTAGCCAAACAGACCATAAATAAATGAGTTGTGGGGCCAGGATTGCAACTCCTACAAAACTACACTTAGCCAAACAGACCATAAATAAATGAGTTGTGGGGCCAGGATTCTCATAACAATACGTGTTTGGAAGAAGAGCTCTAGCTATTCAAACCTTCAGTGGAACGGGGTCACAATCCAACTCATCAAAAAATGCTTTGTAAATATCTTCAATATAATGCTAGTTGGATGAAACTGGTCATCATCCTTGTAATATAGGACCAAAAATTATATTCTTTGTATATGTTCTTCTTCTTTAATTTAATGGTAAATGGAATGAATACCCGGCCCATCCATCCAGTGTACGTAGTGTTTGATGAGACTAAAGAGAGGGTATCAGATTCAATTCAGGAACAACTTGCGGGGCGGCCAGCTGATTGTTATCTTCTGGGAATAATAATAAGGTAAAGTTATTGGTATATAAACTGCTGCATCTGCTTAAGAAATTATATATATTGTCAGAGGCTCAGAGCTAGCTAGCTGAGGGTAAAAAAAAAAACACAACACATACATCAAAATATATCAAATAATAATGCGCACAAGTGCACACTATCCCTCCCCGCTGGATGATCCTAGTTGGAGTCGTCGTCATATGACAGAGAGGACACCTGTTGTTGTTGGCGGTGGAAGATACCAGCAGTACCCTGATGCTCAGATGATCACCAAAGGCTGCAGAATCATATTTGATGATCCCGAAGATCAGATAGCTGCAGGCCGCGGCTATGGGATCAGAAGTAGTAGGCATCAGACTCCTCCTCCTCCTAGTGTATTTTGTCCTGGTAACCATCATGTTCCTGAGCCTCACAAGAAAGCAGTCCACTTTGTTGAGTACCAGAAAGCCACTGAAATCAACAATAATGACGACAAACAACTCCATCAACACAAATCATTTGACATTGAAACTGAGGCTGATATTTTTATCAAGAGGAAGCACAAGAACTTCGAGCTTGCCAAGATGGACACTTTCATCATTAACTAACTAATACAAATTAAATTTCGATCTTACTGTATGTTGTCCTTAATTGCCAGACAATGCGTGCATATAATATTTATATATACACCATTAAATAACATATATGCATGTCTTACATATATATAGTTTGTCTAAGGTAAGGTTGCTTTTCTTTTCAGTTTATATTATTGTATCTTATCTCATTTTAATTAATAATGAAATTAAATGTAGTCCCATAAACTATGCTTTTCCTGTTATGGTATTGTCGTCAGCCAAAGTTCCCCTATATGTGTAGTTAAAATGGATTCTTAAAAAAAATTGATATGTTGCAGGACTAAAATAGGCATTTTATATTTTTATCAAAATATAAAATTCCGCACCGCCATCTCCAGTCTCCACCTCCTTGGCTGATAGCTACCCGCCCACCGCGCGCCTTCACCCCCTCTGCAGCTCCGCCAGCGACACTCTACCGTCTTCGTTAATGAAATTTTTTTTTTTCAGTACGTTGTCCGGTATAAGAATACATACAAAAAAAAACACAAGTTTTACTTGTATTTCTTGTATGTACGGTGAAAAAAGTTTAAGAAATTTGACAAATTCAAGAGGAACTTGCCTTTTTTTTTTTTACCAGAAACTCAAGACTCAAATAAATTTTTCTCTTTTTTTTTTTTCAAATTTTAAAAGTTATTCATTGTTATCCATTACTCATGAAATCACACATTTTAGTCAAAACGCCTGTTACGGATGGATAGAACGGTAACCGTAAACCCCGGAAACATGGTCTTCCATTCAACATTATGTATAGAGTGCCCAATCAAGTGTAACTCCTTGATAGGCTAAGTATGATGGGATAGATGACCTCAGTGATCACCTGATCGGTTTCTATGACGGTAGGATTTTGATAGGTTAAATAGACCACAAGAGTGGCCTGACAATCGAAATATCTTTCAAGAATCATGGTCAATACATTACACTACTTCTTATACTTATGGTCATTCTATTGCATTAAACAAAGAAACACCTAGTCCTAGTCCCCTTGTGGCGGCGTTTGAGATTCCAGCGGTTTGGAGCAAACCTCTGGTTCACCAAACATCTACTTTTGTGTTTTGACTTTTGTAGAAGCAGCCTATGATTCTATTCTTTGTAGGGCTCCCTGCTCTAAAGTAAATAAAATTGATAAATCACCACAGCGCTATATAGATTTATCATTTTTCATTAGAGCCAAACCTGAAATACTTCAAAAAAATATTCAAAGAAAACAAATCGGTTACTTGTTTGTTTGTTAATGAGATTTGGACAAAGACATCCTATTGAGCGAATTGAATTAGGACCAACCTCCTTAGGTTAGTTGGTTAGGATCCAAGAGACCCACAAAAAAATAAAAAAAAACAAAAAAAAAAAAAAAACAAATGAATTACAAATTACTATTACTAATCGAGGCCGCGCCTTTTATGGGATAGAAAAATGGGATGGAGAATAGAGATTCTTTCATATCTCGATTCCTCCTAACCCAAAATATATATAAATAGACCTCCCTACATTGTGATACACAATAGAACTTCACCTTCATTTTGAAAATTGAAAAATTTTCAATAATTTGGCGTGTCTTGTAAGATGGAGAGAAATGACTAAATATTAAATAAACTATTATAAAGTAAAATAAGAATCAAATCACACCATGTAATAAGTAAATGCCCATTTTTCTCTTGAAATTGTTGTTCTATATTTTTTATATACTTATTAAAATTTAAGTAAGGATTGGTTGACTTTAACTGTCCAAAAATTATAAAATTAACAATTTTTATAAATGATTTAAAATAATTTATCTTATTATGATATTATACCACTTAAAATTATACGTATAATTTACTTAACGCATATCTTCATATAATAACTACTCATTTCAGTAGTTAATAAAAAAATATATTTTAGAGATATAATTCATGACCAATCTTAAAAACTACCACACATGATGAGCGGATACAAGAAAGAGCAAGAGCAGGACGAGAATGGCAGAAATACTCGAGAATTGGTGTCGCAAGAGGCACACCAAACCAATAACAGCTTTGTGTGGGATGTAAATACTCAGCTCTACTATCACTCCAAGTCCGTTCGCTACTCTTAAATCTTAAAGAGTTTGGGATAAATTTTGTCAAAATTCTTTCCAAATTAGGGCGCGCTAATTTGGAATTACTTTATTTATTTTTTCTTTGTTGAATTCAGTTCTTCATATGTTGCATAATCACTTGATTGATATCAAATGTCTGGATTTTATTCTGAACTCAGCGCTCTCAGTTAATTTTTAAACCACTCCTATCTTTTCTCGAAGACAATTTAGCTTTTGCTAAAAAGTAGAACCTTGCAGGTAGTAGTTTGTTTCTGATTGTCTATGTTCCAACAATTTAAAATGAAGTATCCCATTCTCCATTGATGCAGCACTGGGTTTTACCATGATCCTCAAGCGGGATGGTATTACAGTAGTAGAGATGGCCTTTATTACAAATTTGAAAACGGGAACTATGTTTTGCTAGAGCCTGATCAGGTAGTATTAGCAATTAGACCTTTTTAATCTACTCTATCAGTTATTATCCTGATGTCATTTTCATTGTATTGACATTTATATTGTTTTAGTCAATTCTAAATTTATAACCTCCATATATGATATATGACCAGGGTGATGAGTCCCAGAGTAATTGTAATGCCATCCAAGATGAGCATTGTGAATATGTCAATATTCATGCGGAAGAGGAGCTTGCTTCAGTAGGTGAATTATATTCTAAAGCAGCAGGAACTATTTCTAATGGAAATTCTGAGGGTGAGCAAGCTGGCCTCTTCACTTTTATCAGACTAGGCAATGAAACAATGCTCAGTTATAAGAAGAAATTCAGTTTGCAAGTTAGGAGAAATGTTGTTTCACTATAGTAAATTACATAGCACAAAGTTACTATTGCTAATAATTTGTTATTGAAATATTTCAAGAGAAATTTTTGTTCTAGTACATTTAAGTTGCAATAATGGGCTTGGTTCTGAATGACCTCAATAAGTGAATCATTAAGGTGATATGGCACTTTGTAAATCGTCTTTACTGATGTTGCTTGGAGACAAGATGTTCTCTACTGTGCCTCATTGTTAAATTTGCAGCATAGAGTAGAGCATCAGCTCCTGCCATCACTTCTTTGGTACTTTATGCCTTTCATGGCTTCATGACATCCACATTCTAATTCTTATTTGTTATCTTTCTTGTGTTACTCTTGCTGCTGAACTCATTTCTGTGCAACTAAATGTTTGTCTCGTTCCTTCATAAATTTGTTGGCCATGGACTGTTTTCAAATAACAGTACTACTTTGAGGCTTTCAGCACCACAACTTCTGAAACCTTGTGTTAACTTGTTCTTGGTCCTTAATGCAATGGCTTTAATTTAATGTTATTAGTCTTTTTTAATTTCTTCTTGTATAAGCATACCATACAGGCGGAGTTGGGAATGAGCTGCCAGGAAATCCACCACCCTCAGAATGGTATGTTCTTAAATACTATCAATCCCTTGAATTTTGGTATATGTAGCTTATTTCTAGCCTAACCGACAGGCATGATGCATCTTAATGTTAGGCTTGAAGATACTCTGATTGATCTTTATCTATCAAATTATCCCAATCATTCAATGCATGTGGAAAGTAATGACTTAGATGGCTCAAATGTATCAGCAACTGGTTTGTACAATGCAACTTCACTATCTGGTAGAACAATGAAGTATTGTTTATTAGGAGCTTAACGAATGTTGTCAAGGTGCAGGGAATGATGATATATATGAACTTGAGGAAGGTGAATGGATCCCAGATGACCATCTAGTTTCATCTTGTTCAAATGCAAATTTGTTGGATGAAGGTTTGTACATAAATCTCTCAAGTCAATCACTTAATAACATACAAGTTTTGTCACTTTTCTTATCAACTTATAGCTTTTTCCAATTGCTTTGCTTCTCTTAATTTTGATGTTTGATTCTTTTTTTTTTCTTTTTCTTTTTTTTTTTTTGAGTACTACTGACTCTGTTACAGTGTAGTATTTGTTCATAGCTACTTTCTCAACCTACTGAAGCACAAAGAGTCAACAGTTGCCTCCACTGAGGCTCGAACCCACACCCATCATCCATGTGGGAGTGTTAACCGGGACACCAAGTGCCACTAGACCACAAGGTCTTTGGCAAGTGTAATTCTCCTATTTTGATCACTGCCCTTATTTTGATCCTAAATTTGCATTTGTCGTAAGTGTAATTCTCCCTTTATCTACTTTCAAGTATATATGTGAGAATACATTTGTTAAGATTATGGACTATCCTGCTCATTCTGCAATTTGAGGGAGGGCTCCTAGGAGTTCTATTCCTTAGTCAACTATCTCTTTGTTTCCCTGATTTTCCTGGTAATTTAGATTTGGAAAAAGATGAAATTCTGAAGTATATATGAGCTTATTTAAACTTCCTATTACTCTACTACTGTGTATTTCTTGTCAAAACTTCCACTTCCCCATGAAAATGAGATTTATGCCAAACCTTTGAAAAAAAAAAGAAATTAGTGATATTGAAGAGCTTAAAATTGCATATGCACCTTAACTTGCTGATGATTTTGTACTCTTACTTGCACATGCGAAATTTTCTTTTATAAAACAGGTACTTCTTTAGAGGAAGAACACTGGCAAGCTCAGTTTGGTCAAGTTACTCGACCAGATGAAGATTCATTATCTAATATTCAAGCGATCAATTTGTGGGATTGGTCACTGGTAAAAGGGAGCAGGAAAGAGAAAAAACATAAGGTGACCAGACTTGTTGGACGATTAGTAAAAAGCTCTGCTAAGCTGCATCCGTCAATGCCTTCCAGTGGCAGTCTTCTGAGAACTGCTCCAGTATGTGAAGCTCATCTTGATCTGGTACAAGTTAAATCAGGTTTGCCATTGTCCTGATTTCATTTTCCATTGTGTGCACTTTAACTGTCTTTAAAGATATACCAGTCAGGTATTTGCTGAAAGGTCCATTATGTCCCCTCATAATTCCTATGGCATTAATACAAAGAATCCATGCCTATTGTCGAAAAACCATTGGTTTATAGTATCTGGTTCCTATTATAAAATTCTATTCTATGCACTTTAAGCCTTTTTTATTTTGGGTTCTTTACAGGACTGTCCTTGATTTTTTTGTTGTTTATATATGTTCCCTTGCTTATCAATGATTAACTGCTTTTAAGTATAACCAAGTTAAAATTGTATGCATCTAGAAACATTAAAAGAAATGTAACAGGGTGCAACCAAATTGATTTGGGGGTTCCTGCTAAATACCCATTCTCTATGCAGCCACAGGTCATTTACCAAATTCAAATGTATTCATGGCTCACTATCAATTATTTCTAGCTCTGATATTTTGCTCTCTTGTCTCTATTATTATATAATAAGGAGTAGCTGCTAAAGTCTTCCCCTTATACAGGCAAGGTGTATAGGCTGCGGAATCCCAGCTCACAATACCTGGCTTCTGTATCTACTTATGATTCCTCAAACCCAACAAAAGACTGGGGCTTTCCTCAAATGTTAATGTACGGACTAGTCAGGGCAGATACATCTGGTCAGGGATATGAATCCAGAGGGCTTGTTAGTCAGAAGGATTTCTCTTTGCCATGTGACCATAATAGTGCATTTGAAAAGGTTGATTGTCCATATTAAGCTTCTTGAAGTTGAATATGATTATTTTCTTCTGGATGATAATGTTATTACTATTTTGAAGGGAGTATGTAAGTAGTCTTTTGCTCTGTCTTTCTAAATGAGATCTCTAGTAGTTCCAATTCATTTTTATTGGCATTCATGTAGTATCACTTATCAGTGTCTCAAGAACCACACAGGTTCTAGGCAAAATTGATACTTTTCCTGATTATTTCATGCCTTACTGTATATTAAATGAACATTTTCTGTTTGGGGAGCATAGTACTTAATAGGGATGTTGAAAAACTAACTAGTGTTCATTCATGTACATTTATGCAATTATGCAATATATCTATGCATTATGAACTACCTCTAACCAACATACATCTTTTAAATAAAGCTGTAGAAGTTTTAAAATCCCAGTATTTTAAGATATCAATGGACACACTTTGGATTATAAAATTTACTCTTCCAGTAGGATTGTATGCAGGAATCAGAGACCTCATCTAATAAAAACATTCTATTCCTAAATTGGAGAGCTCTATCAAGATGGTTAATGAATTCTGCTTCTTAGGACTTGCTTAAATCCAACACAAAGTGGGTTGGATCTTAGTGAAGTTTGTGATTTGCACATTCTTACTTTTGATTTTTGTAGAGTATTGGATGTTTCAATTGTTACACATGTTTTTTTTTTTTTTTTTTTTTTTTACTGCCATTTGGTATACTTAGACCAGAGGCCATGTATATAGAGATAGAGCTGCAGAAAGGCGAGCATTGCATAATGGGATTGGTGTTGGTCCAGGACAAAAGAACACATTTGATTCTCCTGATTCTGGTCCATCCACTTCCACATCAGCTGGTGGAGCGGAAGCAATGGCTGAATCCTTGAACACATCATTTGGAGCAGGCAGTTATGCCAGAAGAATTCTAGAAAGCATGGGCTGGAAAGAGGTATACATTTGAGGACATCTTCCCCTTTTGTTTTAACAGAATAGCATTACTGTGTGTGATCTTTCATGTGTTTTATGCAGGGAGAGGCACTTGGTAGCAGCAACAAGGGATTGATTGAACCATTACAAGCAACTAGACGTACAGGAAACGCTGGGTTGGGATGGAATCAGAGCAGAGGAAAATATTCTTTATAAAGTGCTATCTGACAATAACACACTGTTTTTGTTAGCTCGACAAAAGTGAGAAAACCAAGAAGCTCCCAGACCAAACATACCTCAGAAGGCCAAAAGAAATAAAGCTCTTATTTTATGCTTATACTTCTATGTGGCCTGCGTGCCATTGGTGCTTTTATTACTTTTTATCGTGGCATGTAAGTCTATTACTGTTGCAGCCTGCGTGCTTTAGTCAGTTATTTTGGCCCTGTGTGTGGAGTCTTTATGGCAGCTTGTGTGCCTCCTGTGTCGTGTGGTCTATTGGTCCACCTTAGCTTGTTTGGTTGCCTATGTACTGTCGTTATGCTTTGGTGTCGTGGTAGTGGTTGGCTGGTTTGGGGCTGGGCCAGTGGCTGATTTGGTGATCCCTGTAGTCTGCATGTTTTGTAGCTTTATTATTTTCTTAGTATAAGTGCTTCTTTAGGCCACTTACTGTTACAAGGAGGCCTATCTGTACGGATGTCGCTGTTCCTTGTCTCATTATTTATAGAAGTTTTCTTTTGATTTGTTAATAAAGTTTTTTTTTTCTTTAAAAAAAAATGGGGTGCTCCGATGAGATTGGTTTATGCTTAGTTGTGTTTGGGTTTCTCTCCTCCCATCTGCTTCTTTTTTTCTTTTTTCTTTTTTCTTTTTTTAAGAAATGAATTTCTTAGCAATAATATTTGATATTTCAAATATATTTTTGTAAAAAAAAGAAAAAATTAATTAGTAACTGAAAAAGAGCTGAGGGGGCGTTTGGTTTAGACATTGGTGTTGGACTTGAAAGTAACATCAGAGTTTGTTTTCTATCATCCCATTTATTCACATCTCAACATATCAGATGTACCCAAAAAAACGAAAAGCTCAGCTCAGCGCATAAGCCATAATAACATAGCTGCAAGTGCAAACAGCGGAGACACGGCGAGAGAAAGCTGCAATTGAAATGGGTCTGAGAATCGGTGGTCGAGTGGAGAAAGTGAATGGCAAAGAACTAAGTTACGTTGAGTTTGCGGAGAAATACATGGGTCGAAACCAGCCCGTTGTCCTCACCGGTCTCATGGACGATTGGAGTGCCTGCAGAGACTGGGTAACCGATGGCGGAAAGCCCAATCTCCAGTTCTTCTCCACCCACTTCGGAACCTCCAAAGTCCAGGCAAGCACAGTACGTCGTTTATCCTCTTCGGCGTCCACATAATTTTTCATTTGAATTCATAATTGCTATATGTTCAGGTTGCCGAATGTGGTACTAGAGAGTTCACGGATCAGAGGAGGATAGAAATGACCGTTGCTGAGTTCATAAACTGCGCTCAGCTCAGCGAATCTACTGATGGTGTTCAATCCTTTTTTTATTTAAAGGATTGGCATTTTGTAAAGGTGTGACTTTGGAACTTTTGGTAAAAGTTGAGCCTTGATTGTAATCAAATGTTAATATTTTATCACTTCCTCAGTATGCTAACTATTCTAATAGGGAACTAGCCCCGGCCGTCAGTTTGGGGCAACTTACATTTTCCTGACACTGCTGCTGCTTGTTGGCTGGTATTAGATTGTACACTTTCTGATTTATCATGTTCTGAGCAAGTTTCCTACTTGTTTCAGGAGTACCCTGAGTATGTTGCCTATAAAACTCCGTTGCATTTCTGTGATGACTGGCTGAATCTGTATCTTGACAAATACCGAATGCATAATGATCCTGATACTTACAATGAGGGAAATGAAATAAGTTGCTCCGACTATCGTTTTGTATACATTGGATCAAAAGGTTTGAGCTAAGATGTGATGACTTCTTTATTCTAGGCTACCTTTTCTTGTAAGACAAATATTACTTTCTTGTTTTCCTTTCATTAATAGGATTTTTCTTGTTACTCTAAAAAAAATCTTTTCTTTTCTCCAATAAAAAGAATAAAAGAAAAATAGAATTGTTGTTGTCTCTTAGCTCGAGTTTATGACACTTCTAGAGTTCTAGGCTAAAGCAATTTCTACACCAACTGTTCAACATGAATATAATTTTTAATGCTTGTTCTTGCATGAAGGTACATGGACTCCTCTTCATGCTGATGTTTTCAGATCATATAGTTGGTCAGCAAATGTTTGTGGAAGAAAAAAGTGGTACTTTCTACCTCCAAGTCAACATCATCTAGTATATGACAGGTATTGGTGTATCTCTTTTCATGGCAGCATCATATCTTGAATCTCAATGAAGGCCCATCCATCCAACATTTTTTTCTATGTCATCTTCAAGAGAAAATATGATTGTTGACATCATGCTTAGATAGCTATTGTTTGATTGTTTCTTGAGAATGTGCATTACTAATGTCCTGGCAATTATGAAAAATAGATGGCTACATTATATTATCCACATTCCCCAAAAGGTATTATGAATTATGGAAAACTAAACAGGTTTCACGGACATTATGTAAAACATGAGTTTTAATTTTGTACTCTGGCTGATTAGCAAATGAATTCAAAGTTCTTTTGGATATCAAAGGCTCAAAAATAAGGCTTGATTTTGATGTATCGCTTCTCTAATTTCAGGGAAAAGTTTACAGTTCCTTAATTCCTTTGTTCATGTAGGAACATGAAAAATTCTGTATATAACATCTTTGCAGATGTTAATGAAGTGAAGTTTCCTGGATTTAAGAAGGTAAATGCTTATTATGTTTTCTCGTTGTTCATCATTGTCAAATATTTCTCCTCTCTTCTACTTCCTACTCTAGAGTTTTGATGATCTCTACAGATTCCTTTGTATATCTCTTTAACCAAAAATTATATTTTTCCATGAGTCCAGGCTATCTGGTGGGAATGCACTCAGGAGCAAAATGAAATCATCTTTGTCCCTAGTGGATGGTATCATCAAGTTGAGAATTTGGTATTGCCTGTTAAGTTGTATACAGAAGTAACTCTTATCGAAAACTTTTTTTGAAGCTTCTTTTAAAAAATGAGTTGCTAATAAAGTAATAATATCGATGTTTGCTGAGCATGCTTGGCATATCTACTTATATGTTAATCAGGAGAAATTTGAAATGCTTTATCTTATTTAATTGAAGATACTTTTTATTCATGTTATAAGATATTACACTTGTGTCATGTGTGCATATAAATATAGGACCTTGTATATAGTTTTTTATATAGAAATCTGAATAAACCTATATTATTCTACACACTCCTTAGAATTGAAAACAATTATTGTGAGAGGACCAAATTGAGTGTAGGAAACTAGGAATAATTCCTGCTGTTTGAAAAGGAATATCCTTGGTTCATCTGGAGGATCCTAACAACTATTCGATAGCTTACTGGATGAAAATTACAACTGTTGTGACCAATTTCATATTCTATGCACTAAGAAAATCAGATATGTTGCTCCTCTCACTTTGTCATCATTTTAGCCAATGGAATTATGGTGTGTGTTGCAAGTGATTACAATCTTAAATTAATGGCCTGAAGGTTGTCCATCGCTCATTATTTCACTCCACTTGGACATTTTTTTGTTAGCAAGTGCTGATGCTGCAAGAAGTGTCCAATTAGCATGTGCTATTGCCCTTCTACTGCGTCAGCAAAATTCTTCTGCTGTTGTCCAATTTGTTTACATAGCATCATGGGAAGTTTATTTGATGTACTAGTGTTTAATATATTATAAGCTTCCATTTCTGCTAAGCCCAAAAATGTGCCATAACTTGCAGGAGGACACTATATCTATAAACCACAACTGGTTCAATGCATATAATTTATCTTGCGTGGTAAGTATAGTTTATGCAATTGCAGGCTAGAAACAAAAGCTACTATAATATGTTTTTATTTTTTGTTAAACTAAGTTTCCTGATGTGCTATCTTATAAGTGGGATTTGCTTCTGAGAGACTACCTCGAGGCTCAGGAATGTATTGAAGACCTGAAGGGATGTGATGATTTTGAGGAGCTTTGTCAACGTAACCTTGCTGCAAATACAGGTATGCTTTATGTTATAGGTGGATTATTATTGTTCTATTAATTAATTTATTTTTTTACACAAGTTGCCTGCAGTATCTACTCCTAATATCATTATAGAAATGGAATTCATTCATACTAGTAGTTGCCCAGAACTCCACATTTTTTCAACCATCATCAGAAGGTTAAATGCTACTTCCATTCAGGATAAAGCAGTTTATGGTTCAGATTTAATAAATATCTCTGATTAAGAGAAACTATATTATGTAACTTTTATCCCTGAATCTACTTATGAGCAGGGGGATGCGCTTTCATTGATGGTTGATTCCTTAGTTAGTTCACCAAACTAAATGTGCCTAGACTACTATGATGTTGTAATATCCATATCAAGATGGAGCATGTAAAGATTTGTTAGCATCAGTTGCATATCTAACAGCTGACTTGTTGGTGTAAATTATCCAGTAATGGTTATGTTAGACATTGTTCTGCCAAGGTATGGGGGTTCAATAAGTTTATTTGAAGTATGGTAATACACTGTGATGTCTTTATCTAAACATTAAATGGTTGGGTAAAATATAAAATATGGTAAAAGCTGGTATAGAACAGCTTAATATGGGTCGGTGGGTGATTAATCAAAATCTGAATAAGATAGAAGTGGCCACAGGGTTTTGATAGAAGATGTCAAGTGTGGTTATCCTGGTGAAATTGATTTCACATATAGGTATTTTGGTTTCTCATAGTTACACTTGCTAGCCACTGAGAAGATGTGCTTAGTATTGCGTGTGATTTATTAAATTTTAGTCATCTTCCTTCTTATCCTAATACACATTTACTTCTCTCCTCCTATAGGCATGAATATCTATGATTTCTTTGTCTTCATGGTGCGGTTTGCCCTTTCCAACATGGTGCAGCTTTACAATCTCACTACTGAAGACAAAGATTGTAGTTCAAGGTCATTTCAGATGGGAAGGCATTTGGTTTTGAACCTCAAATGTATACGAAGCATTGCTTTGAAAATGAAATCCATGGCTATGGATGTAAAACATGGCATTCTAACTGACAGAAGAAAGGAATTGGAGGATGAGTTATTTGGTGAATTGTGTACTTGTCTTGGAAAAACATACGGGTTGATACATGAGCAGTCTCAAGTGGATCATAACATAGACAAAGTGTTATTGAAGTACTTAGAGTCAAATTTTCATCTTTCTGGTTGCCCTGTGTCTGATTCTGAAGATTTAGCTACCCTCATAGACAATGGTTTGATGAAATTAGGTGGGTGTTTCATTGATTAGCTAAGCAAAGTGGCAGTGGTTTAGTAACTGTGTATATGTAAACATAGTCTATAACAATAAAGATGAGATTGAGTGATGGTCAAAGAGTTTGACATCTGCATGCTGGGAAATGAAATTATCAAAACGCACGCACTTATTTGTTTGCAGTCAGTCAGAACAGAGCCAAAAATTATGTTGTATACTTACGATCCGCCTTGTGCCTGGCAGGAAATCCGTAATCCGATGGCTTCAACTTGGTGACTGAGTGATGAGCCACTTTTACAAGCTTTCTTCTTGAATAGTTGAATGTGCATGCTTAGCTTGCTTCAGTTCAAATAATAATAAATTGTCCTGTCTTGGAATGAATGTATTTATTATACAACAATTTCTTGAAAACTGAGGGGTGAGACTTGGATTGTTTCAATTTCTTGGACTGACCGTGCCTATTTACGACAAACCTGCATCTGTCTTGGTGACCTGAGATATTTAGTATAAAATTGCTACTTTTCTGTCTGGTAGTTGGTTTCGAAAAGTAGTTGTCTCTAGTAGATATTATATTATTGTTGGGAAAGTTCATAATTTAGACGTTTAACAAGCTAGTTAAGTTACCTCTCTCTATGTAAATGGTCAAAGATATGACAATATATGTAGTAGTAGCTAGCATATGTCTTAGCTATATATTACAAATTGAATGAAATTTTATTTTAATTTACATCTCATCTATAGTTATCATATTGGAAGTGGAAGAGAGAAATCTATATATGTAGTACATTATTTTGTTAGGGCTAGATAAGGTGTAGGGCGGCAAGTAGAAACTCTGATCTGGTTGTTACGTTAAACATACATACATACATACATTAATATTATATTATAGCCAAGTATATATGTATGCTAGCTGATGCATATATGCTCGATCATATCAATGCGTGCAAGTAGGTTAGTAAAATACGTTCTATATATACGTACAAATAAGAAATCCAATCCGGAAGAAATATATATAGTAGGAAAATAATTAAAGGTGGAATGAATCTGAAAATAAATAACCCATCCAAATTAAACCCAGCCAACCAGCCAGCCGCCTGTACTAGAACTAGCTTAGGATAGATCAAAACTGATAAATACCTTAATTAGCTAGCTAGCTAGCTGATGCCTAGCTACCATTGCATGTATGTAAGTTTGATTTGATTATGGACAATTAGAGTTCCTTCCGGGACCCCCATAGTAAAAATAATTTCCCCAAACATTATTTCTTCCAGCTCTGATATCATAACAGTTTGGATGGTCGGCTAAGAGGTGAAGATTTGACAAAGGAACCAAACTATTATCCCAGTCCACTGTTTGCAAGTTCCTAAAGTATGATGCCTTGCCAAACCCTTCATCTGCAAAATGACCACTACCCATTTGTGTTGCAGTGTGGGACCCCGTTGATCTTGAGTTCACTATTTCTCCTCCAAATTGTATCATGCTTGCATGCCCTCTCAGATGGCTGAACAGGAATGATGGCCAGTACCCAATAAGAAGTCCTGACCCAAACTCCAGCCACCAGTGTCCATGCTTAGGATCCTGCATTGCATTGCATTGCATGTAAATATATATATATATAATGCATCTATCGACAATATAATGGGCTTAGCTTAGCCAGCTTCAAGCCTTCAATTCGATCTAAAAGGCATTATCTGTCGACATGCAATGTATGTCGTAATGTTCGTAGTTGATAAATAATATATGTTCCGTATTCAATGATGAGCTGATGAGCTGAGAATCTGAGATCGATCCGAGTAGAAAATATAATGGAGTTGACTAAGGTTAGTTTGGTTTGGTACAGCTAGCTAAGTAGAGAATCTTGCAATATAATATTCTCAGATCAGAGACAAATTAAATAAAGAGTACTTGAATTGGAAGAAGATATATATATATATATATATATGCCTCATCTCAATTACTCTTGTTCCAATTCCCAACAACCCCCTCCCACATACACATATATATACACACTACCCCAGCCCGCCCCACCTCAAAAAAAAATATTTGTGGAAGGGAGGGAGGGATCGGAGTAGTTGAATGATTCGGATCCGAGTTTAGTTTAGTTTACCTTCCAGATGGTTATGCCAATATCAAATTGTCTGGCATTGTAAGATGATCTGGGTGATATTGCTGCCCCTATAGCAATCCTGTTGTTTGTTTGTACAAAGCCGGAGCATAGCAAGTTGTAGCATCCTGTGGTTTGGTATGCATCAGTCTGTACATCATATCATTCACCACCCATGCATTATTATTATATTTATTTAATTGAGATCCAAGAACCAAACACACCCTTAATTCTTTAGAATCATATATATATATACCTATATACTTATAATACTTACCGTCCAGTATGTGAAGAACCTGGGGTAGCTGTCTCCATATAATCCGGGGCTCACCTGAATGCGAACGTAATATATACACCATATTAATTAGCTAATTAAGCTAGCTAGATCCATCCCCATTATCAACTAACTGTAGTGACATATCTAATGCTACAATTAAGTAGCCAGGTTACGTTACGTTTCTGCGGCGTCATGTATATGTATATATGCGCATATATATATATATATATATAAAAGTACTTAAGTACGTATATATAGTACCTGCCAACCAGCTTCAATGGTGTTAAGATCATTGCCAAATGTGCCAGAGATGACCCATATTTGTGAGAGACTGAATTCATATTGGTCCGTCACCCTAGGTGTCCATACATTTATGCTGGCTTTGGCTCCATAGTACTCATCTCCATTTACAAAGGCCACCGCATGCTGCATATATGTCATGAATAATTGAAAAACCTTTGATATATATGGAAAACCCCTTGTCCCCTTATATATATATAGCTTTTTTATTTTTGTTAATCTTTATTTTGCCAATTAAAACCGTAGGTACCAGTATATATTTTATTTTTAAACATGCAATGCATACATGAATTATAGCTTTTTAATTATATATATTAATTATTACCTCATGATCACTGCTCATAGTGTCTCGGCGCACTCTTCTAATTGTTTTCCTTCCAAATCTCCGGACTGAGCTGGCTCTTACCACGTCCTTCTCTCTAGTTCTTCTTATCGGAACAGCCCCTTCCGGACATGATTCCCCAGAATCGGACCACCGCTGAAAACTCTCTTTCATTGCATCATTATTATTAATGTTATTATTGGAGTTGTGACCTTTGGGCCTCTCGGGAGGTTCCTAATTTAATGTAACAACAATTAACATTAAAAAAAAAAAAAAAAAAAAAATTGCTTGAAAAAGCCATGCCCCCAGTCAAAAAAAACACACACACATATATCCATTGAATTATTGGGTTAAGTATGTGGTACGTACCAGTGGTTTCTTTCCTCTTAGCTCAGGATGGTCGAAAGCCGGTTGAAGATGAGATTGAACACAATCTATTAGATCCCCGTCTGGACTCTGCAACAAAAGTTAAAGACCAGACCTCACTCATCTCATCAACAAAAACCTACTCGATCAGATCACTTCATCTTCGAATGAATTAATTAAAATAAATTAAAGCAACAATAATTAATATAATATAATAATGCCTGAATTGTCTTCACTGCGGGCTTGTTGATCTTCTTAAGGTAAGCTCTTATTCTCCTCAGCTTCATAGTTTCTTGCCTTGGTCGGAAAGTTTGGTTTGCCAATAGATGACGATGATCATCGCGGCCGGAACCCACTACGACAGTACTAGTCTCAGAGACGACGACAGGGCTAAATGAAGAAAGAAGCAAGAAAGCAACAAATAATAATGTAGAAATGACTGCAGGAAATGTTTTCTCAGTAGAAGCCGCGCCCATGTTTTTGTATTCTTCTTCTGTGGATGTTTCTTGTGCTAAGACGACGGATTTTGTGTTTGGATGCATTGAGGTTGTCTTCTACTGTAACCACAACAGCAGGGTTTATTCCAAGATTTTGTCCATGGAAGCACTGATGATACTGTTTCTGTTTCTATCAACAAATCCATACAAAACAAAACGACTAACAGAGGTAGTGGTAGTAGGAAAGATACAAAAGAGAGAGAGTTCAGACAGAGTCACTGCCTCACCATTTTCAACACTTTGAAAAAAGAAAATATTCAAAAGAGGCCAGGATGGACTCAATTTGACAGATCGATAAGAACGAACAACTATGTTTTAAAAATTTATATTAAAAAAAAAAAAAACTTATGTGTCTTGGTGTTGTGTTCTGACACTAGCAGACTTCAGGCTGAGCATATATTAAAGTTGAGGAAAGATTAGAGTGAGGTACGTGGGGTTAACCCAATAAAAACAGATTAGTCAATAATTAATATAGGCCGGGGCTACTCATTACCTATTCAACATTTTATATTACTCCGTATATAATATATTATGTATAGTTCTATACGTATACAGTCATACATTGAGTATATAATTTTTACAATATGAATGCTGTAGAATTTTCAAAGATACAAATATTATTTAAAAAAAAAAAAAAACCAGCTTTTATAGCTATAGTGAATGCATGCTAATTAATTAACATTAACTCAATCCATTAAAGTTTGGATATTTAATTTAGAAAATGCCTATCTGTGTGTACGTGTAATTTTGGTTTAGGATGCAGTTATCTACACTGCTTGAAAAATGATCATATGATTATCAATGCCATGCATTTCCAACATTCAAATAATAATAATAATAATAATAATAATAATAATAATAATAATAATAATAATAATAACAATAATAATAACAATAATAATAATAAAAATAATAAAAGCATGGTAGGTGGTGGAGTAGAAGAGGATGGTCCATAGTAGGGACATTTGGTTTTGGTACGTGGACCATATTAAACAAAATTTAATTGAAAGCATACATATAATAATTTTATTACAATCCAAGTCAACAATTTTTATGCTATTTTGAAAGGAAATTCATAAAAAGTTTAAAGTGAAATACTATATATATATATATATATATATATATATATATATATATATATATATATATATATATATATATATATATGTATGTATATATATATAATGCATGAACCTGCAGGATATATAATGGTGTTATGTTGCATAAAGTAAATTAAAGTATGCTTGCGCCCAATGTGCAAGTATTTGTCTTTTCTTTTATCAGTTACTGGCAATAATTATATAATACACTACTTTTATTCATTTAGCTTGATTAGGAGGCTTTAAATGCTCATGCAATTTTTTATTTTTTATTTTTTGAGAAAACTCATGCAATTTATAAGAGTGTAAGATGGGGATGGTTTATGGTTTGGTAATTAAAAGGTTTTAAATTTGACTCTCGGTGTGAAGGCCTATTGGCCTTTTTTTTAAAATCGGTCACTTATGAGTAGCCTAATTTTTTCTTTTTTATAATTATTTGTCAGTTAGAGTTACAAAGTGATTCAGAGTGAACATTCGGGTATTGGTTTTGTACTTTAATTCAGTAAATCAAAGTATAAGAGTGTAAGATGAAATTGTCAATTCAATCAAATACATATACACACACCACAAAACATGTCTGATATGGTAGCAGAGTGCCGGAGTGGTAGTTGGTGTTTATTAGTGTGAGGACAATGACTATTTATTTGTTTGAAGATATACAGAATATAATAAAGAATGAAAATGAAATTGGAGACAAGTGTGACTGACTATTTTGCTGAGAAGATGACTAGAACAGCGATATGATGATCTTCAATCCGAAATTCCAAGGTTAATTGAGTATGCAGAACTTCTCCATCAATTATTATATATTCCGTCCGTAAACCATACGTATATCCAGGCCAGGTTATTAATATTATTGGTTGTCTCATTTTATTAAATAATTTATTTTATTCTTATTTTTAACATTATTGATGGATTTTAATAACCCAGGTTACAAAACCCAATTAAATAAAGGGGTATGACAAGTATGAGATCAAGGTATACCTCGGAGGTAACTATGTATTGGCTAACAGATAGAGCAATTACAAGATAATGCATGTGTAATGACCATACAAGAATGCTTAGGACCCATTAGATCTCCCTGTAATGGCAATACAGTACAGTATTTATACTATAGACATGTGCTAACAAACTCCCCTAAAGTAATGGTAGGCCACAAGACTAAGTCGAGGCCCATGTAATGGGCCCGTGAGACTAAGTCAAGGCCCATCATTTTGGGCCCAGAGATGGGCCCTGGGTTCGAGACTCCTCTTCGGCTACTCGAGTTATGCACTTCCGGACCCCGGGTCTCTATTCCTATTGGACCGTTTCCAATATCTCCATCAATTATATTGTCTTATTCTTTTTAATTTTCAATCCGTATGTTTGAGGTTGGGATTTTTATTACTCATATCTCATATATTATGTCTGACTCAATAGAATCTATATGTTTACTATTAGTATATATAATCCGAGGAGTACTTAAGAGCACAACACTAAGCTCAAGTTGAAACCTTATTTACTCCATAATAACTCCCAATCAAGATAGGCAATTATTATTGCCTGCATGGGTAGCTCAATTAGTCACAAAAGTAAAGTTTTGAAGGAAAGACTAGGAATTGAATCTCCAAAATATGCAATTATATTATCATCCAATTTCAAATTAAAGTAAGTTGTTATAACTTCCTTCTAATAAACTCTTAATTAACTCCAAAATTTTAACTAAGTACCAATAATGGATTGCGTGCCATGATTCCAACACCACAAAACTAATTAAGTATAGTAATTTCTACGTACCAGACTTACCGATCTTCAGTTCATTAATATGTCATGCACCTAACTAAACTCTTTGGGTTGTTCTTATTAAATATATATTATACATAAATAAATTAATCTCAAGATCAAAATAGAGCTTTCTCCATCATATGGCTATTAATTATGCATTTACGCGCACAAACTAGCTAATCATATGGCTCTTAATTTGCAAAAAGAATAACAGAGCATGGTAGGCATAATTATTATAATCGATCCTAAATCCTAATTTATATATATTTAGGCTAATTATGTATGCATTATTGTTTTCTTTTATTGTAACTTCCAAAATAAAAAGGTGTTAGGAGAAAAAAAAAGAGTATTAAATTATAAATCTATAATTTATCTTATGTTCTCACTATATGATAGATGATTTTTTTTTTTTAAATACAAGTTTACTTACTTTATTGGATTCAAATATAATGGGGTAGGATTAGTATACCAAGAAAATGGGTAGCATGTGGTAACGCAAGCATGTGGTCGGATGGCACAAAGGTATATATGTACAGTATGGCCCCTAGGAAAAGGTGGTGTACGTGCTTCAGCCCTTTATAGGCGCTGGGGACTGGGCCACTGGGGAGTGGGGGCACTGCTGTGCTGCCTTTATTGCTTCCCACTTCACTTTAACTCTTCAAGCTGTGAACCACTACCACTCCATCTATCTACTGTTTTTATAAAAAAAAATAAAATAAAATAATTTAATTATGTGGATATGTGATGAGAAGTATAAATAATATTTTTCTCAAAAAAAAAAAGTATAAATAATATCAGTCTTCTTATCAGAAAGCTAAGTCGTCTCACTCAAAGTAACATTCCTGATGCAAATAATAAATCTAGCAGGGGAATCATATCCTAGTTAGTGTATATACGATATTTTTTAGGGACAGTACCACTGGAACTGGCACAGGCGCACACACATATATAAATATAATGTCAGTCTCATTTCAAAGATTATTATATTACGCAGTGTTTCAATAACCTCTGTTCTGTTTACATCATGCGCGCTTCCTTTAATTTGAAGTTGCCCTGCCCTGTTGGCCTGCTATAGTGCTATTAGATTCCCTCTCACTTACCACTTACATTACTTTTCTACTATATATATGCGCACGCACACTACATGAACTCTCACTTATTACACCCAATTCCTACTCGCTCTTACAAATTCTTAATGTAAACATTTTTATATCATATCCTTTGTTAGTTTGGAAATACATGTAATTTTTTGTAATCTTTATTTTTATTGCCAACAAAATTGTAGTTTCTCATTATGGACTACTATAAATATAGTGGGTAATTATTTTCTCAATTAAGCACAAAAAGTCATATCGTCTCTATTAAAGTTCAAATCTACGACTTTTATATAGGAGTGCAATCTGGTGTCACCAGAGCACAAGGTCTTGGCCAGATCTTCCATATTCACTTGAATTGGCAATTAAGTTGATGGGTGCAAAAAGATCGGTATGATGTTATTCTTGATGGCCGGTCGGTCAACACAGACTCAAAGCAAATTAAAGCAGTGCAAGCATTATATTGAGTTGGACTAGATGGACTATTTTGGCATAAGCTTTCCATCTCATGCAGCTCTATAGGCCGGCCCGGCCCAGTCAGGCAAATTATGTTATGGACCCGAGTCTATATTCACACATTTAAAATTTTATGTTAACAAATTTAGAATTTTATGTTCACAATTTAAAATCTCAATATACAAAATTACATTAATCAATATTCACAACTTTTGAATTCTATATTCACAATTTTGATATATAGATTCAAAAATTGTGTTATATAGTTAAACATAGAGTTTTGATACTATCAAACATAGAGTTATGAAATTGTGAACATAGAGTTATAAAATTGTGAACGTAGAGTTATGAAATTGTGAACGTAGAGCTATGAAACTGTGAACATGAAATTATGAAACTGTGAACATGAAGTTATAAAACTGTGAACATGAAGTCATGAAACTGTGAACATAGGGTTATAAAATTATGAACATAGAGTTATGAAATTGTGAATATTTGAGTCCAACTTACAAGGTGGACCCGGGTCCATGGCATAACAACCCCCAAGTCATATCCATTACACCAACATTTCACACACACATAACTATAATAACTAGTTTTTTTATTATTATTATTTAACACAAAGACAAGGCATATCATTCGACTAAATCCAAACAAAGGGTATTACAGATAAAGACAGGAAGGTGGACACACCATTCCATATAATTTAACAAAGAAATAGACTCCCAAGTTAAGTTGTGAGTAGAGTAGTCTGATTCGCTGTCACCTAATAAACATGATAAAAATGTGATTATATCATTGATATCACGAACAAGCAAATTAAAAGAAGCGTCCCCATAATTGTTGTTAAGAGAGTGAATAATTTGCAAACAGTCTGTTTCCACCTCAATAGTGTGATTTCGTGTATTTGTGATATTCTGTATTACTGATTAACTTTCTGACAAAGCAATTATGACAGATCATACTTATTGCAAAAATCATAAACGGGTCTTCTAAGTTCTAATAGAAGGTAGGTTGATACACTAGTATCTAGTCTAGGGGACTACATTAGTGTGTCCAATCCACTATCTCATCAGCAAGTCTGATCTTATAGAAGATAGGAGAACTCATTCTCACCCAATGTGTGCCACACGGGGTAAAGACCCAATCTGTAGAAACTATAGTATATTGTTGAAGACGGAAATCTTCACAACTAGTAGTACATCTAAGGAATCCCTAATTGGAGAGCCACATTGATGTTGTCCGTCTCACTGACTCACTTCTTCAATGCACCACAGTTGCACGGTATACGGTCCACTGATTCAGCTTCAAAGTATTTTTCTTCTCAAGGTTTCCTTGTAAATCATATCAACATACATGTCTTGAGAATAAGATATGTCATAGTGAAATCTTTAGAGTGTAGAGAGTTTCTTGTGATTCAAATGTTGAAGATTATCTCATGTATGTTGTATGTTGAATCATCTCTCAGCTCTATATATAAAACTTTGACCTTGAAAGACAAGTAATCTCAAAAGATATTTCATATAGAGAATTACTGCATGTCTTACCCTCGAGGTATATAAGGAGATAAGAACTTTTTTGTAAAGTCACCTCAAGTAATATAACTGTGCGCTCTGTCAGCAAATCATGGATAAGCCAGTGTAGTCCAACAGCTAGTTTCCTGTAGTGTTTGTTCCATTAGGTCTTCACTTAATAAACTAACTGACACTAAACTTGACATATCTAATGTGTCACAATAATAAAGTCAATTATAGGTTGGTGTTTTACAACATTTAAACACTAATAAATAAAGTCATACTTTTTATTATTTAGGTAGCTTAAAGTTTCACGAATAACGATAGCTTCAGCTTCGTTGGGGTTGAAAATTCTACGTCATGGTAGACTTTTTGCCGCAATGAACTCCCACATGCATTTATAAGCACGAAGCTGAAGCCCATTTTGCATGTATCCTTATGCACTGCAACATCAATATTGAGTTTGAGCCATCCTTGTCGGGTTTTGTTCATGTGCATTCGTGTGTGTGTTGTGTGCATATCCCCTTCGACGCTACTATTATAAAATGTGGTTTGGTGTTTTGTTCTGTTTTGTTTATCGAATGAGTACGAATTGGAGTTTGTTGTGGATTTTGTGGTCTTGAGTTTAGAGTGTTTTTTGGGGGCAGATTGTATATTATGTGCATCTCTGTATTTTCTAGTGTGCAACTCACCTAGAACCACACATGCACTCAACTTCTAGCCAAGGTGAATTGTACAACTCTGTGTGCAATAGTGTGCAACTGTGCATACCGTTAATCCACTATGTAATTAATAATGTACAACATCGTTACCCACCTAAGATGCCAGGAGTGTTGTGTGCATATATGGAATCCAAAATGTGCAACAATCAAAATCATGCATAATCCAATGTGGTGATGCCGACGAGTGTTGTATGCATATAGGGAACCCGAAGTGTGCAACAATTAAAGTAATGCATAATCCGCTTATGGTGATGCAGGTGAAACCAAAGATGTTGTAAATCTCCTAGAAACGCTAGCATAGGAAGATTCTACTTAAATCCAAAAAATCATTCTCTAAAATCATGCATAATATCCAATAATAAAATTTAAAACATTTAAAATGTAAAATCAAATGATTGAACAACCCTCACTAGAATACCCCCCCCCCCCCACCCCAAAAAAATGCCCAAAAAATCATTGCCCTTCATAATACAAAGATCAATGTATTGGATTAGTGCACATGGACTCATGAGAACAGGTAAATGAACTTGAACATTATCATATATATCAAATTAAGTAAATATTAGTATATCTTAATTTTTATCACAAAGAAGGAAAAAAGAGTTGAAAAAAAGAATTAAAAGAAATTGACACAAATTCTATTTTATGTACATTAATTTAATTATTATTATTATAATATACAAATAAAATGTCCATCATTGTGGTTATTGTTGTTGTTATTAAAAGGTTAGAAAATATTTTGCAATGAGTAAGTTAAGAATAATACATAATTAACAAAATATTTGGTTACTAAAGTGTTTACATAAATCGAAAAGTAAAAAAATGAAAAATGGTAACTTTGAAATTGTACTATCATTGTACTAAGAATAAATCAAAATGCATATACAAGTTATCAATGTATAGTATTGCATTAATATAATTTTTATTTCCGTTATAACTTTATTGCCGGACATTGACTCTTAATTATTATATTTAATAGGCTAAAGTGTCATTCCGCATCATGAACTATATTGGATTATTCATGTCGCACCTTGAACTTTTATAACGTCCATTTCGATACACAAAGCATTAATTTTTTTTCATCTAGCATTTTCACAGGTTACCACGTTACTATGATGACATGGCACATGTAATTAGCTTATGTGGATCTTCTTTTTAAGTCAACCCAAAATTTTTAAGTAAACCCCAAAAATCAACGCCTCACGCTGCCCCTCCCCTGTGCCTTCAGTCGGACCAGTGCTCACTAGACCAAATCACCACAGCACCTCCATAATCCACTGCTCCTCCCCTCCCTTGCGGCAGCGTGTGCCGAGCCCACCGACGACCTGCCTAGGGGTGATCGCGGTTCGTTCCGATTCCGAACCGCCGATTCACGGTTCCAAGGTTACATAAACCAGAACCGGAACATTATATAAAGGTTCCGGTTCCGATTCAATCGGAATTTCTTTTTTTTTTTTTAGTATATAACTTATATATATAATATGTTTTGTTATTATTATAAAAACCATATTATAATTTTTAATTATTATTTTGGCTACTGCCTACTGGCAGTAACTAAATATAATTTTTTTGTATTTATTTAGCTACTGCCAGTAGCGAAATGCCTAAATATAAGAATTTTTTTATTATTATTTTACTGTTCCGGTACCGGTTGTTGGGCTGGAAAAGGTTTAGAAGAAAATTAAAAAAAATCAAAAAAAAGAAGAAAAAAAAAAGTCTAAGTCAACATAGATTACCTATAACTTGTAGGTAACCTATAAAAATTGCTAGATGAAAAAAAATTAATGGTTTGTGTATCAAAATAGACCTTATGAAAGTTCAAGGTGCGGCATGAATAATTCAATATAGTTCACACTTTAGCCTATTTAATAGCATAGATAGGAATCTAATCTTGAATTCACATACTTAAGTAATAAGATAAAAAGCCAAAGACCGTGTGGTTTAGTGGCACCTGGTGTTTACACTCTCAAATGGATGATAGGAGTGGGTTCGAGACCATATCCTTGTTCCATGTTGAATTCCTAATAAGGGTACGCCGAAATTTGGTATTGAAACTTTTTGAAGTTGAAAGGCATAATTGCATGGATGAGTATAGTTTGAAGGTATATTTGACCCTAATCCTTGAATTTATTAAATTGTATTGATTAATTAATATACAATCTTATAAAAAGAATAAAATGACATAAAAAGAATAAAATTGTCATTTTATTTAAATGAAGTCAATGTTTCTTCTTGAGTGACATTTTGGGATTCCTCATTCCTCCGCCGGCATCTTTGCTCGCAAGCACAGAGAAAAATGGCTCAGCCAAGATGGAAGGAAGCTCTCGTCGCGGTAGTGATGATGGCAACGACGTTTTATTCTGAAGTGGTTGTGTGCAAGGAGATGGAGTCTCCGCAGTTCACAGTGCTGCACTCAGAGTCGGACTTCGAGGTTCGATTTTACAGGGAGTCGGTTTGGATGACTGCACACACCGATGAAATTTCTTTCGATAAAGCCAGCCGAGATGGCTTTCACAGGTCTTTTTTTTTTTTTTTTTTTTTTTTTTTTTTTTTTTTTGTTTTTCATATACTTACTTTTTTTTCAAGCCCTCTGCTTAAGTATAAGCAGTCGAATTTCTGAGGTGAGAAATTTCATCTGCTTGTAGATAATTCTTGTATTTTGAATCTGTCTTTGTGGTTTCTTGCCACTTCTCAGCGTGATAGATAATTAGTTGTGATTTCATTCACGGAGTACATATTTATAATTTCATTGGAATTTCAACTAGTGCCACCTTCAGAAGCCAAGTGGAAGAGTAGTATTACTAGAAAGGTTACAGACTGTAACTTACAGTTTTGTTCATGATCTTCTTCATGGGCGTATATTTGCTTCTGTGTCGGGGGGAAATCAAGCTAGTTATCATTCATTATTATTTTTCTGTTAGGTGGAAGTTCTTGAATATCACAATAGAAGTACTGCACTTACTAATGACACATTGAAGAAAGGGTCATCGCCAATGTGAATGCCTTAATGTGTTGAAAGGAAATGAAACTAATGACTCTAAGTAGACAAGGTATTTCTGATTTGCAAGGTGAGAAACCAAAAAGGAGATGCAATGTGTGAAGCTGGCAAATGGGAATTCAGAGAGGAAATCTATTGGAAAAATGATGCTCACTAAACTAAGGTAGCAAGTGCCAGATTTGCAGACTTTAATAGTTTATTGGGCATCAAAAGCTCTAGTTAGGTCCATTACTGTCTTCGGTAATGTGGTTATTAAAAGTTAATCTATCATGTCTATTTCAATGTTCTTCATCAATGTAGTGCATATGTTTTTTTCCTCTCTTCGAAATGCATACTTCTAGTGGAGCAGCCACATGCCTTGTTTTCCCCTTCTTCTTTTTCACCCCCACTTTCTATGGAGTTGTTGGACAAATACTCTGTATCATTTTTGCTATTTGATTTCCTCAGTTGAATAAGTCAAATATCCTATACCGGAGGTATCTTGAATATATGTAGGTAACACTTTACTTCAGTTGCTTCCTTTATATTAGTGGCAGGCACTTTTTTGTTCGAATTATAAAACTAATGAAAACACATTATTTGGTTGGTTTTGTTTGTTTAATTAGTATAGAGTTCAGTTTTTGGATTCACAAAAGAAGTGGGAATACACTCAGTTTCAGTAGGCAAGTATATTCCACTGTGCTTGATGGTGTGCGCTTAGTTCTTTCAATTGCCTGGGCAGTGGATAACTGGATATACAGATTTTACTTTTTTCTTTTATGTATTCTTTTTGTTGTCTCTTTAAAGTTATCATGACTTTCCAGTGAACTTACCCATGACTTGATTACCAACTCCTCACTTTCCTCCCTCTTCTTAATTATGAGTAGCCACATTTTGTAAAACTGCTATATCATGGATGCTATCCCTTTCCCAGAATCCATAATAATGATTGAAGACCACTGTACTCCTATTGACATGCTTGTTCTAGTAGTTGCAGCAGTGCTGGCTCAAATCATGCAAAACAGCAAAAGATATTTATTGTGTAAACACTAAACAGTGAATTAGATTTTAAATACTCCGTAGCTAGAAAGCTTAGTGTCATAGTTCTAAAAGTTTTTTATTGTTCTCACAGATTGTTCCAGTACATTGAAGGTGCAAATCTGAATTTTTCTCGTATTTCAATGACAGTACCAGTCTTGACAAGCATTGTCCCTGGAGCTGGACCTCTTCACTCATCAGCATACTTTGTCAAATTATACTTGCCAGAGGAGTTCCAAGCTGAGCCACCATCTCCGCTTCCTGAACTGAACCTGCGACCTGATTCCTGGACCAGTCATTGCATTGCAGTTAGGAAGTTCTCTGGATTTGCAAGGGATCGCAACATTGTGAAAGAAGCTGAGAAACTGGCTCTCAGCTTGAGCAGGTCTCCATGGGCAAATTCCACTTCCGCAAGTGAATATGCTTACTCAATTGCACAGTACAATTCTCCTTTTAAAATCATTGGTCGTGTCAATGAAGTTTGGGTGGATGTTAGCGGGTCTGAAGCCAATGGTTGCAAGCCCGGGCTGGTGGCTGCATACTAAGGTGGGTGGCAAGCCAGCGGGCTGCAGGCGAGTCTGAATCTTTGGTCTGTTGTGGCTTTACTGTAAATAATTGTGTAATATTGTTGAACCATTGTGTAAGATGAACTTGTAACACATCAATGTGTATTGAAACTCCTAATACTTTCTAAATTGTTATTCATAATCCCTACCCTACTTCATAATACTTTCTAATCAAGTAAACTTTTTGTCTAGAGTATTAAAATAAAAAATACATTTAATATGACATGTTCAATGTAATAATATTCTTTAAGGTAATATGATGTTCTCATCAATTTAATATTTCATATGACAATATGTTATTTCATGAGCCTACAAGTAACTTTTGTGTAAGATCGTCTATGTGAAACAAATAATACTTCAGTGTATATAAGATTTATTTGTCATTAGGAATGTCGCATGGAAAAATATCAACATCTTTGTTATTGGGAGAGAAATAAATATACATCAAACTCTGACAGTATGTTTGGTTTGCAAAATATGCGATCCGAAAAGTAGCTATTCCAGGGACCATTGGTATTAGGCTATTCATAAGTTCTTATGAATATTCTAAATTTTGTATTTCGTACTTACCCTAATTCAACCTAAATTTTGTTTTTTTTTTTTTCTCCCTATCACAATTTTATATTATTCATTTATTTATCTGATTTTATGGTAAATGTATATGGTATTTAGTTTTTTTATATGGTCTTTTATTTATTAGATTATGTCATTGTTCTTTTGAATATCGATGGGGATATGGGTACCTTGGGGGCCATTTCGTTGGGAAGGTCTTGGCCTAAGTGAGATGTCCATTTGTATTGTTGATGTGTTAGCCCGACATGAATAATGAGAGTCTATTGAGCTATGGAAATAAGGAAGCATGGAGCAAAATATTAAAAGATAGGAATGTTGCCATGAAGATCAAAAGATATGGGAGGTCACATAAGGGGCAATGGTACAGGGGTACCGTGGCTACTGCCGACTGCCCAGGTAGCCACTCCGATTGGGGCGCTAGCCTCGGGCGGCCAGGGTGTGCCTCATGCCCTCGGTAGGGGCACTGAGCATGTCACCCACACCACTCTTCTTGAGGTGGGGGGCTGTGGTGCATTGTTGTGTGTGGAGTGGTGCAGTATGGCACGAAATGGGGTTGGGGGGGGGTGGTAATTGAACATGTCGGCTAGCGTATGCCTAGCAAGATTAGCCCATTGAACTCCCCATGAAGTGGTGTGGCTAGCGAGGTCCAAGCATTCACTGGAGTATCAATGGCGCCCCTACTAGTAGGGGTGGTAGTTTGCAGGTTTGTGGTCATGGCATGGAGGTATAGAGGGGGTGGTGATTGGACCCTATTGGATGAACACATGTCCAACGAGGTTAGCCCACTGGACTCCCTGTAGTATGGTGTGGCTAGCAGGGACCATGCACCCACCATCAGCGGCCCTATCGGCTATGGTGGTAGTAGGGGGTAGAGTGAGGTGGTAGAGAAAGTGGGTGATAAGCTAAAGACGTGGGTAAAGACACTAGGGCATGTAGGGACACGTGGAGGATAGATAAGGAAGACTAGCCAATGCCGTACACTTGTAAACAATCAATAAGAACCTCTACACTATATAAGGCCCCCTTCCCTCCATTAAAGACATCATCTCGGGAATCACTTAATCCCCATGATCTAGTGGTATGGGTTCCTAACCTTCAACACATATACCAGGGTTCAATTCCTAGTAGCTACGGTATTATTCTTAGTCCATTCTCAGGGTTGTAGCTTGTATCTTGAGTTTTGTATGTATTCATTTGGGTCTAGCGCCACGATAAATAATACTACTATTTTCCTACCCCCGTTCTGCACCTCTATATCCGATTTATGGTAGATCCAATCCCAATAAAACCATCAAATATTATTAAATGTTCTCCAAAAAATGTTTGTTACAATATATGTTGTTTGCTAACAATTTACACATCATGATTTGTTTTTGACATTACTATAATTGCTATAGAATAATAATAATATTACTTAATAATAATAACATTCATAAAACGCGCACACACATATTAGGGGTATTTATGTCTTTTAAAATATATTTCATTTATATTATTTAAAGTTTAAACCAACCAAACACTATAATAATATTTCTAAAATCTATTTCTTCAGCAAATCAAACAATATAATGCAATTTATGTTTAATTTCTTGTCTATTTCATTCGAGAAATATTCATATTCTATTAAAATTCATTTCGTGAATTAAATATGTTGTGAATATTTTGATTGTTATTGCGGATAAATAAATACTCCCTAGATGCTAACTATAACAGGGCGTTTGGTTGGGATGAGGAAATTAGGGGGGAAAATAAGTTTAATTCGGTGGAATTGCAATTCAATGAATAAAGTATGAATTGAAATTACACTGTTTGGTATGCAGAAATAAGAGTGCATGGAATTGAAGCGACAAAATAACTAAAATGCCCTTATGATGTGGTAGATGTTGTAGTAGTAGTAGTAGTAATAATAATAATAATAATTCATTCAAATAATAATAATAATAATTCTTTTAAATTAAAAAAAAAAAAAAACAAAGGGTATAGGAGGAGAGGCAAAATTGTCTTTATACCAACAAATTGTCATTCTCTACACCGAATTGCAATTCATGAGGGGTACCCCATGAATTGCAATTCATCATCTGGAGAGAATTGCAATTCCGCAAAATTGCAATTTCCTCCAATCAAACACTGTAGTTTGAAAATTCACTGAATTGCAATTCTCCCAAACTACATCCAACCAAAGTAGCCATAAATATATTTTTTGTTTGTGTGAAGAATAAAGAAGAAGAAAAAAAAGGTAAAGGAAAATTGATTAAGGCGTGTACGCCACGACGATACCTCAGAGATTAGGGAACGATGTTGAACTGACTGCAGGGGATTCCAATTCGGAACTTAACCCTGGTTTAATAAAAGGGATTTGGGCGTCATTGGGTTTGGGTTCGATCATCCATTTCCCTTCTCTCCCCTTCTCTCTTCCTCACTCCGTCCTCCCTGCGCCATTCCTCTATACAAACCGATACATATTTACGCACCATCTCCTCTCTCTTTCTCTCTCCCTCCCATATATACGTATATATTTATATATAGATATAATTTATATGCATACGTGTTTGTCACTTTGTCGTCCTTTTCGAACAACTCACAGATCGGAGCTTTCGCAGATCCGGTTAATTTTCCTCTTCTCTCCGTGGTAAGATATCCTTGTTGTCTCGTGTTTATGTATTATCCGTGGTTGTATTTTTTTATTATTTATTTTGGCATTTGAAACTTTGAATTTTAGGGTTTGGACAACGTCAGGTGATCGTATTCGAATTGTGTCTGGAGACTTTAGGTGTTTTTTGTGCTCAAAGAAGTTTGATATTGTCGCATCCGTAAAAGTAGTCTTCGTGTGGTTAGGCATTTGGTAACAGGTAGTCAGTACTGCCTCCTTCCTTAATTATCCAGTGGTATTAGTACACTTATTTTTGAGCTGCGGTTAGGAGAGGGCTAGTATTGCATGAATTTTAGAATTCTCTCCATTATGCACTGTTATATGCAATTGGAGTTTTCACCTTGTTATGTAGTCATCAATGTAGACTTGGAGTGTATTTGAAATTTATATGACTTGTGTGAATCTTTATGCATACTTCAATTTTAAGGTTTGCTATGTTTTTACATCCATCACATCATGCCATGTGGGTTGTTAATGAGGTTTGCTATCAGATGATTTGTTGTGTGATGTTTGAAGTGAATTTTGTTGGAGGAATGCACTAGTTTAAGAGTTTGAAGGTGAACTTAGCTAGCTTAGTAGAACTGTAGAAATAGAGTAACTTATGCAATCATTCATAATAAATCATAGTGGGTTTAACAAATTGAGTGTCTCTTGTGAATTATATGCTCAGAGGCTTTTGTCTGAATGCTCGGGCTGAGCATTATTTGAATGTATGGTCATAATTTGAACAATTTAGCTGTTATGTATGAAGTGTGATCATGTGCATTTGTGGAACAGGTAGTATTGTAGTAATCATCAACACATAAACACTCAAGAATTTATATGCATCTGGTATTTCTGCATTTGCAGCATACTTGTAGTGTTAGAACTTAGAAACATGGTAAACCAATGATAAGTTTCATATTTTTTTTCTCTAAAACGAGAAGAGTGAAATGCTGACATATCTTTACTTGAAAAATGTAAAGCAAATAGTGGTTTTGTTGATATATTGATGATCTTTGGTACTTGAGCCAGTTTCATTAGACACTTATATGAGTATTTAGTCCTTCTGGCACTTAGTTTAACAACACTGTGAACTGCTTTGCTTAATTTCTTCTTGCTCTACTGACTCTGACTACTTTTACTGCTTACTACCACTGTGACAAGCGGTTTTAACTGTTTTTTCTTATTGAGCTATAGGTTTTAATAATAACTTATACATTTTGAAACTGGTGAAATATAGTCACACTTTTTAATGCTTGTTAATTGAAGTTTGAGACAGACTTTATACTGTTACAACTAAATTACAATTGAGCATTAAAAAAGGAAACTATTTGGACACAGAGATAGAGTAGTAGTAGTAGACCGTAGTAGGGTTTGTTTGTTTGTTTTTTTGTTTTTAATAAAAATATAAAATAAATTGTAGTATCTTGTGAATTTTTTTTTTTGGTGATATTAACTTAGCATGTAAAGTGTGTTCATATGATTCTATGGAGCTATTGACTGCACTTTTTGCTTATCAGATATGTTTTCACACTTTAAAAAGTGAGAAATCAGAAGTTTGTACATGAAGTTGGGGGGGTGAGCTAGTTGACCTGGTTAGGCTTGGCATAAGCTGTGTTCAAAATGAGCTCAAGTGAGATCAAACATTATCTTGTTCTAATCTCCATATTTCAGATACTTGGTAGCGGGACTAGATCTTTCCACATATTTTTCTTTGCCATTGGAGAGAATATTTTCCATTTACTTCACATAGGATCATTATTGAGAGACCTTACTAGTTTGTTGAGGATTGTTCTCATGTGTATTTGAAAAATGTTTGCTTGCAATTTCTTTGGCAGAATTTCTTTATTTTTCTCTAGATGAGTTGCTGCTTTTATAGTCTCTTTCATGCGATTGTATTTTAATCCTGTTTCAAATTTGCAGGATTTAAGGTTGTAGTTTGGATGACATTAGATCTATATATTAACAATGACTTCAAGTATGTTAACTGGGGAGCGAAGGTAATAATAATTCTTATTCTGAATCTCTGTCATTCATTTTTCTTTTCAAATGCAAATGAGAACTCTTCCTGTTCATTTTACTGTTTTCTGAACCTTTCCTGCTGTAACATGATGTGGATTCATGCCAATGTAATTCTAGGCTTTAATACCTCAAAATTTATGTTGACAAAGGGAGGTAATTGATTTTCTAGCTGTGGAAAAATGGAAAATGAGACACAAATCTGAAATATGGAAAATCATGAAGGTGAGAAGGTCATATATTCTAAGTCTGGAATGAGATTTTAGAATTTCCTTGGAGCTATTCCAATAAATGGTCATATAGGCTAAGGGCTTGTTTGGTAAATTGCAGTCCACCACTTTGGCATTTTGACCTGACCAAGGTCAAATTGCCAAAGAAGATTTTTGGTTATTCAATGGTTTGCTCCAAACCGCTGAAAACTGAAACGCTGCTGCCCCTCAATAATGCTTGCCCATCAATGGATGGGCAAGCAAATTTAAGGAGTCTTGAGCTTATATAGGAGCCTCAAGGCTCCAATCCGTGGGAAAAGTGGGAAAACAAATGGCTCCCCTTATTATTATTATTATCAAGGTTTAAAAAGGCGAAATTGAGGGGCGCCTCAGTACGAGGCGTAGGCCACACTGCCCACACACACTCACTGCCTCACTAAGTTGTCTAGCGCATTGCCTTCCAAGTGGCAGAATATTATATATATAGCCTCTGTACACAAAGCAAACAACATACACAAGAAAAAAAATTATTTAGGAGAAAACAAGACATTGCCTAAGTAGCTAAGCTTGGAGGTCGCCGGTGCAGAGTGAAGACGCCAGAAAGTGGAGCCGAGGAGGCATGGAGTTCGCTTCTTTCTTCTCTCGCAGAGTCGCAGTCTTGTTCTTTCTTCTTTATTCGTTAGGGTAAATGGGTAATAGGGTTGGGTCTTTTTTATTGGGCTATAAAAGAAAAATTGGGCTTGAAAAATTGTTTGGGATTGCCATTTCGCCTCAACATTCCGCCTCAAACACGCCTTGAGGCGTGTCTGAGGCGTACGCATCTATTCCTGCGAAAGAGGTGTACGCCTCAGTGCTCTCGCCTCAAATTGTATAAATATTTATTTTTTTTTACAACTTAGTTAGGCACAGAGCATTATTTTTTTTAAAAAAAAATTGTATAAATATTTATTTTTTGGAATATAATAAAATTAACTTCTGTATAAAAGTTGAGGCTTACACCTCGCCTCAAATTACACAACTCCTCAAGGCATGCCTCCGCCTTTTCAAACCTTTATTATTATTATTATTATTATTAATTTTAATGATATATGTATACCCTTATAGGTCATTTTACATGTTAATTGCTAATCTAAACAACTAATTTTACCAAACATCTTTTTACAAATTGCTGATACAATTCGTTGGTCAAAATTACTAACACAATCCACTATCCACTAATGCCAATTGCCAAACAAGGCCTAAATATTAATTTACTTTACTTTCATTCATCATGAGCTCTAATTTTATCACCAATGACATTACTTTTTGATGGAGAACAAAATGAGAAAATGATAAACGTTTGAGCAAGACTGATAAGGCACTAATTCAAGATGAAAATGGAAGTTAACCAATCAATCAAGCATAAGATTTGCATGTCACAAAAGGTGCATAATTCATGGGATTGGAGCAGAAAATTAGGGGAAGACAAATCACACAATTATGCTATTTACTTGTTTATTCATTGTATTAGTTTATGGGGGTGTTGGGCAATTGGCTATTGGCCGTTAGCTGATATCTTATTGTGTTAATTGGTTTGACCAGCTGATAGTACTAGATGGTTATAGAAAAGTGTTTGGTAAATTAGTTGTTTATTCTTAGCTGATTACATGTAAAATAACATATAAGGGCATAAGTATATTGTGTTATTTGCTTAACTCTTAATTATAATTTATTGTTATCGTTGTGTTATTATTAATTATTTTTAACTATTATTTTTTGTTTTATTATTAATACTGTTATATTTATAGAGAAATACTTCATAGTTAATAATAATTCAACGTATCGGTTAACACTATATATATATATATATAGTGTTAACCGATACGTTGTTATCGTTGTGTTATTATTAATTATTTTTAACTATTATTTTTTGTTTTATTATTAATACTGTTATATTTATAGAGAAATACTTCATAGTTAATAATAATTCAATGTATCGGTTAACACTATATATATATATATATATATATATATATATAATTTAGTTGTCGGGCTCTAGGCGGTTTTGATGATATTAAAAATGTAAATTTGAATAAAAATTGAATAAATATAAAAACCACAATAGCCAACAACTATTTAGGGCTAAATTAGACTTTTAAAACAAAAATGTAATTAGTTGATATCAATAAATTACTCAAAGTAGCTTTTTCATTTTCAGCTTATTGGCATCAATAGCCAAAAAGTTGTTTACCAAACATTCATATTAGCTGGTTGACTAGTCAAACACGCTAAAGTTGGTCAACCAAGCTAGACTTTGGTTGATAATACATTTTCCAAACACCCCTTATAAATAAGGAGCCTCCCGTAGAGTGAAAGCATGACATATTGGTTAGAAAATATTAGCTATTGCAGGATTTGCAGCTGGGTAAGAACTAGTGTAGCTTAGTGACAACCCTGTTCTTTCACATCTCATAAAAGCATTTCCTTTCTTTTCCCATTTCCTGCTTTTTTACTCTAACAAGGACCTTCACCTTGTTACTTGTAGGTTTGTTTTAAAACCACTGCCTAAAAGCATGTTATGATTTGAGTTTATAGAGTTACGTATTGTATTTGTATAATTGTATCTACTTATGTCTATACCTTGAATTATCTCTTTGATACTAAAGCAAACTGAATATTTCAAGGAAATATTTCTTTTCTCCTACTAGAAGTATTAAGATCATTGTTTGTTAGGCTCATGGGTGCTCTTCGGCCTTAATGATTTTCTTTATAATTATTTAGGATGAATGAACTAATGAGATCTAGTATGTGTTATGTACTCGGGCGAATGCGCACGTCACAAGGTGAGTTGGTGATTAGGGTTATCGGAGGTTGTTTGCGGGTTGCCTATGTTGAGAGATGAATTAAAGGAACAAGGGCGGAAAGGCAAAACCTGACTTTAATTAGGGAACAAGATACTAGGAATGTTTTGAGAGTTTTCCACCTCTGATTTTATCTTAACTTTTTGCTTGCTTGTCCTTTTATTAGAATGAAAATCCCCTTTATATAGGAGGGTTAGAGCATCCTTATCAATTAAGATATTTCGCGGTTTTTTAGGAGTTTTTGTAAGTGTGATTAGGAAAGAGAAAGTATTAGAAGATGAAAAAAAAACAAAACAATTAGAATTAACAAAAAAAAAAAAAGTAAGTGACTGTCAGGCGCGCCTCAGGTTGGCATATATTTGACATGCCCATGATGTATAATCATTTATAATTTCCTAATGGTAGTTTGCCATTATATCATTTAAGGTGGGCCTCTGCGAGGAGAGGTGGCATGACTGTCCTTGGCAAAGTTGCTGTTCCAAAACCCTTGAATTTACCAAGTCAGAGGTATATGGTTACTGTCTAGATAGTATTTTGCTATAATTTTATGTTGCTTTCTGATATTCTATGTGCTAATATTTCTATAGATTAGAGAACCACGGATTGGATCCAGATGTTGAAATTGTTCCCAAGTAAGTGCTCTGTACGACGACTGTACTTCAGTTTTCTATACATGCAATTTTTTTTCCTAGTTTGTGTTAGTCTCTCTATATGAGGATGGCACTAGTAGTGCTGGGCCTCTCAAAAAGGGTTGATGTTGTTCAATTGTTGTCTTCATTGGGACTCTGTGATACAGGGGAACTCTCAGCTGGGGAAGCAAAACATCTTCAACTACCCCAAATGCATGGGCTTCTTCTACATTGTCCCCAAATGCTGATGGTGGCACTAGCTCTCCGAGTCATCTCAGTGCCTGCCCTTCTTCTGGTGGGAACGGTAGTCGACCGTCTACTGCTGGTAGTGATAGAACACATGAACCCAGTGTGAGTGCATGGGGTTCCAATTCTAGGCCATCATCAGCTTCTGGCGCATTGTCTTCTAGTCAAACATCATCAACATCCTTGCGCCCACGAAGTGCAGAGACAAGGCCTGGCAGCTCACAACTTTCACGTTTTGCTGAAACTGGTACAAATCATCCAACAGCATGGGGAGCTGGTACTACTGCAGAGCGATTGGTATGCGCTTTTGTTGCTAATATATGTCAATTTTGAATGGATTTTCTTTCTCTTCTGTTTGTAATTATCACCATAATCTGTGGTCTAGGCGGCCGGCTAGGTGTCAACTGCCTTGGCCGCCTAGTTGGCTGATTAGCTATTGTTCCCTTTTTTGTTTGTTTGTTTGTTTGTTTTTTTTTTTTTGTTTTTTGTTTTTTTTTGGGTGGGTTTTAAATGGTTTATTTTACTCAAAACGACATTGTTTTGAGCGAAATAACTCTAAATCTTTTAAACCCTAAATGTTTTTTAGGTTAATATTTAATATTTTAGTATTAAATAGTTTATAATTATCAAGTCTTAAAAAATAAAATAAATTTTAAAAAAATTTATAAATAATACTCTGTAATAAAATACACGAGCACCTAGCGATTTTTTCAACCATGCTTGTAATATTATTCTCTCTACAATTTCCATTAGTTATTTTTCTAGCACAGTAATATTAGGGGGGAGCAAGAGGAGTATTGTGTAACTCCAATATTGAATCTTGTTAGTCTTTTCTTTTCATCAATTTGTGAGTCTGATAACAAATAACTGCTGATTGAACTGCAGTTAATGAATTCCTTGATAATGTCTTCTAATGGTGTGTTTAGTTGACAGAAAATCGTAATAAAGTATGATCTTTGCTTTATTGCTCTTTTTGCTATCCCTTTAAACATAATTAATCACTGCACTTTAGATTTTTAGATCAAGGACTACTATCAATTTTTTGTGCACATGGCACAATTTCTATCTAGTGATATATAAAACAGGTGTTTTTCTTTCTTGCCTAAGATGTTTCACTTAACTTTCTATTCTGTTAAGGTTCTTGTTTGTAATAGTTGCTTCTGAGCATAAAGTATTGTTTAGTCTGAATTATGCTTGTAAATTTTCAGGGGATTTTAAACTCTAAAAACGAGGGATTTTCTCTAAGTTCTGGGGATTTTCCTACTCTTGGTTCTGAGAAAGATAATTCTGTGAAGACTAGTGAGCAACGAGGTAAGTGGTGTTGATGTCTTTCTTTTATTTATTTATTCTTAAATTTTTCTATTGCTTGTTATGTCTTGCTTTAATTGTTTAAGACATTGCTGTGTTTAAATGTGGTCATTTGTTTTATAGGTCATAGCTCTCACAGTCGGCCTAGCTCAGCTTCTGGTAAACTCTCACAGGACAAAGGCAATACTGATGGAACAAACCCTGGTCTGTACTGTATATTATTTACATCGTTTACAAATTATTGTCTTTTGCCCTGTTTTCTATTGTAATTAAAAATATACAAAGTGTTTGAAAATGTCTCATCCTTGTGATAGAGCAAGATGTCAAAAATGGAGCAGTTGGCATGTGGAGAAGAGATGGTCCCCATGATAGTATTCAGGCTGGAATGGACATGTGGCAAGGGGAGCCCCACCAGTATGTTAATGCTGATGTCCCCACTCAGCATTTTGATGCATGGCGTGGTCCTCCTATGCATCCTCCAAATTGGTATAATAGAGGACCTCCTGGGGGACCTGCCTATGGACCTCCTGTTGGTCCTGGTGGGTTTCCAATTGAACCATTCCCATACTATAGGCCTCAGATCCCCCATTTAGCAAATTCACAGCCAGTACCTCCTCCAGGGCATGGTCCTAGGGGACACCACCCGAGAAATAGTGATTTGTATAGGCCCCAAATACCAGATACTTATGTTCGCCCAGGTATGCCTTTTCGACCTGGGTTCTACCCTGGTCCAGTGGCTTTTGATGGCTATTATGGTCCGCCTATGGGGTACTGCAATTCCAGTGAGCGGGATATTCCACTTATGGGCATGCCTCCTGGCCCCCCTGTTTATAATAGATATCCAGCAACAAATGCTCCCGATCCAAGCAATTCTCATGCCAGAGCTGCTAGCCGAGGTATCAATAACAAAACATTGCCAGAACAAGTGGAACCTGCTCATCCTGATGATGCTCGACGACCATATAAAGTTCTTCTAAAGCAGCATGATGACTGTGGTAGAGTAGAGGATGGAGAGAATTCGAGACAAACTGTACCAGCTAATACTCCACATGGAGATAGGATCTGTCGGTCTGGGATATCATCACAAAAGAATGAATGGGAAGTCCACAGTAGTGAAGAAGAGATGCTTCCAAAGAGATCAGTAATGAATGAGAATTCTACTTCACACAGTGTTGATAATCAAAGAGGCAATTCTTCAGACAATGTCAAATTTAAATCAGTTGAAAGTATGGACAATGTAAGGACTGCTCCTGATAGTTGGATTCAAAGGTCTGCAAGTACAGAATCCTCTCCTGGAATGGCTCAAGCATTGCCAGCTATGCAAAGAAGTTCAGTTTTGCCCGTTGCTGGGAAGGAATCAACTTTGATGAAAAAGATTGAAGGTTTGAATGCAAAAGTTCGAGCCCATGATGGGCATTTTGATCAACCAATTGGAGAGGAGAAAAGTAGGCCAGTTATTAATGTTAATGTTAAAAATTCTGTGGATGAAACTGGAAGCTCGACCATGTGTTTTGAAAGGACACATAGCTCTGGAAACCCTGTTTCACAGCCACATGTTTCAACCACTGACATGTCGAGGTAGTTGGTCTATCTTTGTTTGTTTCTGTATAGCTTGTTTATTCATTCCCTTAATGAGTCTTCAACTTTTGCAGGAGAAGCTATCATGGTTTGCAAGGTAGAAGTGATCATCTTGCTAAAGCCAAGTTCAGTTGCCGTGACGATGGTTGGCGGAAGCAGCCTCTTTCTGCCGAATGCCCCCCTTCTTTTTCATATCCTAGTATTATATCTGCTTCTAATGTTCAGACTCATGGGTCTAATCCTCAAGTTGAGGCTATTGAAAATATTGTGACTAGTGTACCTGGGAAGGACGAGAAAGAATCTGTGCCTGAATTATTTGATTCAGTTGGTGGCCAGACACAGGTATTATATTACATTCACTGTAGGCATTAAGCTTTTTCCATTTTTTTAGCGTGCAAATTTATTATTTAATTTTTCTTGTGGTCAACTAGCGTGCTAAAATGAAAGAGTTGGCAAAGCAACGTGCCTTACAGCTACAGAAAGAAGAGGAGGAACGAACTAGGGAGCAGAAGGCCAAGGCTCTTGCTAAATTGGAGGAATTGAATCGGCGTATGCAAGGAGGTGATTCTTCAGCCCAGAAGGCTGAAAAAGCTCCAATCACCAATTCCATAAAGGAAGAGCAAGGACAGAGTCCACTTACTGAATCAGTTGCCACTGGTTCCTACTCTGAAGCACGAATTGCACCTTTGGCCACAAAGCTTGATGGTGTTGCTGAAGTAAATGGGAGCACTCCTAGCCAGGGTGGTGAAGGTAGTAGTATTGAGTTACAAAGGAAGACTGCTAAAACAGCTGACTTAGAACCTACCATTGCACATGAACCGACTTTGACGCTTCAGCAAGATCTCAACAGCACTGCCACTGATGGCAGGCTAACCCACCAATCTAATGACAGACATAAACGTACTGGCTACAAGCAAAGACAGAGTGTTGCAGCCCATAAGAATTTGAATGAATCATCAGCTCCAGTTGTTAATGAGGCTCCAAAGAATCATGTTGATTACCCTGTGAATGATGATGTATCAACTGAGGTTGCTATTCACAGAGTTGGTCCAGGTGGTGAATCAAACACACCCAATAACTCTAGTACTATGGTCGAGGCCTGTTTACAGCAGAGAAGGAAAGGAAGTAGGAGTAGCAAGAATAAGCAGAAGATTGACGATATGCAATCTAGCCCTGCTTCACTTCCTACAATGCATTCTAACAATGCTACTGCAAAAAACACAGAAAATGAAGTCTCCAAGACTTCTCTGCAAGTTTTAGATGTCAGTTCTGTTCAGGCAGCAATGAATAGTGACAATGGGCTGCAATCTTCAGAGCACCACTCTCCTTTTTCTAGCAAAGAAGGCCATGGCAGAGTAAGTAATCAGTGGAAACCTCAGCACTCTCGCAGGATATCAAGAAATCAACACGGTAATAGATTTGTGGATAAATCGCATGTAAGTGATGCCGTTGTGTGGGCTCCTGTTCGATCACAGACTAAACATGATACTGATGTTTTAGGTAGTCAGAAACTGGTACCTGATTCTGCAACTCCTGTGACGGGTGACAATGTGGTGCAGAGTAATTCTAAAAGCAAGAGGGCTGAAATGGAGAGGTATGTTCCAAAGCCAGTTGCCAAAGAGTTGGCTCAGCAGGGAAGTGGTCAACTCCCACCCCTCACTTCCAACATTCATGCATCAGTAGATGCTACAAGCGGAAAGGCAGAATCGCGATTTGAAAGCACCAGATCTCTTCAACCTGTGGCTTCGACTGCTGAGAATGTGGGATCTGTCATAGATTCCAGGGAAGGGGAAGGTAAGACCAATAATAGTAGACATGGAAGAGCATGGCGCCAACGCAATTCAACAGAACCACAGCATGTGAAGGATGTGCACCATGTATCATCAGTGCCATCAGTCCATGGCACAAGCGATGAGAAATCTGGCCGAAATCAGTCTAAAGAACCAGAGTCAGATTCAACCAAGTCTGTATCCATGTGTACTAGTGACTTGAATAATTTGGATGGTTGGGGGATGCCTATTGATTCAGCAGCTCAACCCATGTGTTTGGGAGCCAAAGATGAAGGTGCAACAACAGGCAAAGCAAAATGGAATTCTACTAGGGACTACAAAAGCACAGTCAATGCTGGGCCAGATCACAAAAATAGTAAAATCGTTGAGACTGGAAAAGTTTACAATCAGTCAGTGGTGCCTGACATTAAGGAGATTGACAGAATGGTATCTGCTAAAGAAAATCGTGTCACTGGAAGTCGGGCTTTATCTCATTGGAAACCCAAATCTCATGTGCATCCAGTTAACAGTCAGGTGCATGTTCGACAACAATGTGAGAAAGGTGAAGTAGGTGAGGCTGAGCTTGATCTTTCTGCATCTGAAAATAAAACAGTGCTAGATTTGAATCAGGGTCCCAAAAGAGATGGAAAACAACATTCATTAGGTGGGAGATCTATCTCCCCAAACCAACCTCCTGTTGGCTTGGATGAATCTGTTCCTGTGAGTGCAGAAACTCAGAATGAGCAGCGCTTTACCTCAGGATTCAGAAGGGGTGGGCAAAACAACCGTATAGGTAGGGGCCAAGAATCAGGTGGAGATTGGTCTTCTGGGTATGATAATCAGCAGCATAATGTCCATGTTAACCGGGAAAGGCGACGAAATAATATGCTGCATTATGAATACCAGCCAGTAGGACAACACAACAATAAGTCCAGCAACTTTGGTGGGCCAGCATATAGCTCTCAAAATGTTCCAAGATACCGAGAGAGGGGACAGTCGAGACGGGGAGGTGGAAATTTTCATGAGCGGAAAGGAGGGCATCTTAGGGGAGACTCCAGTTATGATTGATGGTAATGTGGTTAATAGATTTATTTCTGTGACGGCAATCCCTAGACACTCGGTGCTTCTTGATTGAGCCACAGTATCTGCTGCATTTGCTTAGGGGAGTCATTTTACCTTCGTAGGAATATTTTTGCATAGTTGGACTAAAATGTGAGTGTTTTTCAATCCTGGACAAAAAGTGAAATACTCTAATGAGATCCATTTTCTAGAGATGTTTTCGGACCCATTTTCTATTTTTTTTTTCTAGAAAATGCAAGGTGTATATAAACTGTGCTTTCCTGTCACCTTATTTTTCAAAAAGGGCGTACAAAACAATATTTATATATAAAGTAATCAAGGGTTGAAAAATATGAGAAAAAAAAAAATGTGGGTGCATTTTTGTAATTATTGCAGTGCATTTAACAAAAATCTATAGTGTGTTTGTTGTTATGTTATGGTGCATCTAACTTGAGTGCACTTCTATAAATAAGTGTAGAGATGGTTTAAAAAGATTTCGAGTATTCTTCTGCAGCATAAACAGCATCACTCCCAACTGAGACTTTGTCAGCACCAGACCTTGAAGCAACTTCCAAACTGAACACAAAGTTCCATCATCATCCTAATGAAGATGAATAAAGACAGGTTACTTCAGATCCTCATAGTTCACTGGTAGAATTTCTGGATACAGGAATAAAAGCAACAGCCATTTATCAGCAAAACCTAGATCCAAAAAATGTGCTTTTCTGAACTGGTAAAATAAACACTATAAAATGGTTCAGAAGCACCATATAGGAAACAAGACTGTTACGACACACTTGCAACATTGGTAAATCACCAAGAGGGAAACTAGTGATATCTAAAAAGCTAACCTAGAATCAGGCAATCACCAAGAGGGAAACTAGTGATATCTAAAAAGCTAACCTAGAATCAGGCAACGAAAAGCTCATGTCACTCAATTCTGTTATTATAATGCACATGGACTAAACCACACTAAAAGCTTGAATCCAACCAATTAGCTAATCTAACACATAGCCTTATAAACTCATATGTACTCTTTTATTTTTATCAATGTGGACTCTTTAACAAAGTCAAATACAATGTGTCAATAATAGCTATTGCTGTGGCATACCTCATCAGCCCCATCATTGTAATATTGTCTAGCAAGATCTACTGGCTTATCACGAGATCAAACAAAATTAAGAGATACAGTTTTATCCAAATAGGACTTAATAGCAGTATGCTAGGAATAATAAGCATTAAAAATCCCATGTGAACAACAATATTCATTAACTTAGACTGAACATTGCTGAAGTGAGCACAAAAAAAGTGCCTCTTTGGCATTGTTTCTCCTCACTCAAACCACCACCAACAATAAAAACAAATTTAATATATAAAGATATAGAAAATACTCAAAAAATATAATGGACCTACAAGAAACAACAACTCAACAACTGTAGTAAATTAAGATATATGTTGTCTTATTGCCTTTTCTTTTGTGTTCTCCCTCACATCATACTGATCACATTTAGATACAAGAAGATCACCTTTGTCATTACTCTTGACATCAAGACATGCAATAACTTGCTCAGTTGGAAATTTTATTAGCATAAACTGCTGGTGAAAAATTAAAAGTTGTGTCATCATCAAGAATGATAGAATTGACTTCCTTTGGAATAGTTCGTCTTCAAATGAAACTCGCTAGATCAAATGTAAAGTTAAAAAAAAAAAAAGCACAGTTTCTAATCATATGTATCATTCACTTTTGTTTTCTTGGACTTGGGATTCAAGAACCTCTTCAAAATAGAAAGACCAACAGCTGAAAGATCAAATTAGATAAATGTAATTTTAGAATGTGTTTCTGATTCCACCAAAATTGAGATAAAAGGAACACTAATTTTAGCCAAAGACCTTGTGGTCTAGTGGTACCCGGTTGTACCCCCACATGGGAGGGGGTGGTTTCGAGCCTCAGTCGAGGTGATATTGGCTCTTTGTGATTCATTTGGTTGAGAAAATAGCTATGAACAGACCTGCAAACTGCAGGTTTGAGGTTTCAACTCATTTACTTTCGAGAAAATTTGAAAATTTTTAAAACAGCTCTATTTTTTCTTGGCATACAAGGTTCATGTACAACATACATCCACTCTTCTCGGGGTGAAGCTGGACACCATGGACATTTCCCCTTCTGACAGATGCTATAAAATTATCGCCATAATTACTAGTTGATGATACACACTCTCCATTATCATCTGACTAAAAGAAGTGATGAAGGGTTAAGCTAAGTTTCTTACATGCAAAAGCAAAAAATTAAAGTTTCAACAATGAAAGAGAGAAAAAATTGCACCAGTGTTGCGCGATAAGAATGAACAAACTAAACATGATGCTTCCCAATTTCATCAAAGATCCCTGAAGCTTTTGTTATTTCAAGTGCACTCCACCCAATATGAGGTACTCTGATTCCTTTAGATGAATCAAAACACCCAACTACTCCAGCAATTAGACCAAGACCTTTTACTGGAAAACATTGTGATATGTCAGCCAAGAACTGTTTGACTCTTTTTGGTGGAATTGATTGACGAGATAAAGTAAAAATGGAATGTTTTGTTAGAGAGAGTTTTGTTTAGACCAGTTACCTGGTCCATTCTCCTTACTTGACTCAAAACGAAGCTGCATGCCAAGACAAATGCCAGGATTGGACGGTATTGCTTGATATAAGTCTAAAGAGCTTTAGTCATTCTGCATAAATTCTCATAACAACTTGAGTGCCTTTGGCACTTGGACCAGCAAAGTATAGTATTCAAGAAAAGTAAGTGCAGAAAATTCACCATCCCCAACCACCTCCAAAAAAATTTAAAAACAAAAACAAACAAACAAAACAAATCTGTAATTGATCAATGAATGCCTCACTAGTCCCTATCAATCAATAGGAGTACCTTGTACTAGAATCCTACCCCTTCTTGTTGAGCATATTCATGGCAATATCAAAATAACCTACTCCAGGGAAACACTTTCAAAATGTCCTGTGCTGCTTGTACCTAAATAGATGCGAAGAAAATAAATAGGAGAAAAAGGAAAGGTGATAGAGTTCATACAGATTCTCTAGTAGAGCAAGTCCAGCTTCCCTAACTAGTTACTTGAAATGACAATAAAATCTCAAAGAAACAAATCAAGTACTGTGAAGTGTGAACTAATATTGTGTTGTAAGAAAATCAAAATTCATAATATTGTCAGACTTTTATTCTAGTGAAATTCTCAATAATTCAAAGGGGGAAAAGTAGAAATGATTCGAGATACATATTTAAAAATAGATTACATCTTTAATGTCAAGGCCGAAAAACCAAATTGCATTTCTGAGACTCCGGACATTTCCAGAGCCATGATCAAGCAAAGTTACCACTATAAAGCATGAAAATTAAATAGTAAAATTGAAGGAAAAAAAAAAAAGAAGAAGCAAATAGCTCAATATTTATCATTAACTAACATCATTATAGAAAACGTTTCTCCATTTCTTCACATGAAAGTACAAACATCTCAATGGATTATATACACACCGCGTGGATGAGAATTACAGGAATCCTCTAGCCAGTAGCAGAGGAGCGGATGGAGAGGCACCTGGAAAGTTTGAATTTGAGAGCGGTACTATTAGGCTTGAATTGCAGGAACCAAATAGACCTAGAACCGGCGGAAGAAGGAAATTCTCCAGCGGTTCCAAGTTGTGAGCTGAAGTAAATCAGTAAATGCCGCTGCCTCCATGCAGTTTAGCGCCATCTGTTTTTTCTGATGGTTTAAGGCTTTAAGCACAATCCATGGTCAAAATATTTCATAATACATTTGAGAATTAAAAATATATTATTTTACACACTATCAAATAATGCATAAATAATATATTTTTAATATATTAAAAATGTATTACTTTATAATCCACGTTGAATCATGTCCACATAATGCACGGTGCCGTGCCGTGCTGCTAATGATTCCAACCGGTAGTTTTGACTCAATCGTTATATCATGGACCACGGTGCACAAAGCAATGTGCACTTTGGTCCAAAACGACGTCGTTTCGATGTTAGTGGACAAAGACGCGAATGAGTCCAGGAAATTTATTATCTATAATACACATAATCATTATCTAGAATACACAGAACGTTTGCCTAGAATACATAGAATGTTTGGTCAGAATACACATAATATTGACACAAAATACACATAACTCATCCTCCTAACATTCAAATGCACAAACGCATCACAACCTGTGTTAATAACATGAATACACAGAATATTGACACAAAATACACAGAACTCAACCTCCTAAACATTCGAATGCACAAACACATCACAACATTTGTTACTAATATGAATACACAAAACAGTTACTTAGAATACACAGAATGATTGTCTGGAATACACAGAACGATTACCTAGAATACACAGAATATTAACATAAATACAGAGACCGACCGATGGACTGTTTGAAGCCCAAATTTGATCCATAATATTGTTCGTAAGCAGCCCAATTAATGCTAGCCATGTGCCATGGCCATATGCCCATAATCTCACATAATAATAAGGTGATCACCAAATTAGATCAATTTTGAATATATATATACAGGTAAAGAGTGAAAAAGGCTCAACAAAAGTGAACTCTATAAAAACAATATGTGTAACAGTGTAAGAGAAAAGGTTATTATCAAGACAATAAAAACCCATAAAGAATGAGCGACTCTCATCAAAATTCATTTAATATAAAGGCTAAAGCAAGTAAAGTATGATTCATACGGCGTGTGCATATAATTCATTGAGATATATAAATGTATTATTTAAGAGAAGGATTGAACTATTGAAGTCTCTCCAGCTGATCGTGTATATATATATATATATATATATATATATATATATATATATATATATATATATATATATATATATATATATATATATATATTTAAAAGAAAAAAGAATATTAGCATGCAGTGTGTAACACTTCATTGTGATAATTGAGTTTATTAGCATCCTATTCTTAACAAATTAAATCATTTTTCATACAGAGTTTATTACAATCCTCTTAACTTGTTTCTTATTTAATTTTTGGATAACAACATATCATCATGTGATAAAAATACGTTTTCATATAGAAGGTCGGGTGTAGCTAGAAGAGCAAGTTAAAGTGCATATTTTTTGAAGGCTTCCAGTGGCGTTTCCTTTGGTTGATGAACCAGTTGTTAATTTGTTTTCTATCCAATCCTGTTGATGCTGCCAAAACAACCTTCTCTGCTTCCTGCATCATATATGTATATATACATTTGCAGATATTTCAACTAATTAATGTCATATCTGCAACGTAACAGCATTGATCACACAGCTATACTAGTTTATAAATATATAATATGCATATATATATATATATATATATATATATAAATAATTCACAAAAGAAGCATTACTCTTAGTCATTTCTTTTAATATATAGCTTAATTAGTATGATATGATATATATGTTTGTAAATAAGTACCGTTGGGTAAGGCCAATTGTAATGAGCAGACCACCAATCCAGCAATGCCTGTCTTGCATGCTGAGAGAGCTTTCCATTCTTCTTCCTCTGCGAAAATTCTTGCTTTAGGGAACTCATATATTCTCCATATTCCCGCATTAGTCTCTCCTTAATTTCGTGATCCCCAATACTACTTGCTGATGATGATGATATTGTCATCTTATCAGCCACGCCTACAACGAACAACATATATGCATGCATCATCATCCTATACTATCTATCATATCTTAAAGCTTGCTAGCTAGCTTCCCCACTGTGCATGCATGTACTACTGTTAATTATATTAGCTAGCATATCATCTACATCATCAAAAGCATTGAGGAAAAGCAGTACGTGGATAAATCAAATAAAAGGCCAATATTAGTATAGGTATGTAGAGAACTCTTATGGGGTTGATTTTAAAAGCCTAGCGCGTACTTAATTAAATTCAAAACCTTCAACATTTACTTTGGGGTATGATAGTACCAAATATATAACTTTCCATATATATTTGTATGACTTAATTCGATCAAGAATAATATATTATTCAGTTTATGAATCCAATTCATCCACTTAGACGAGATTACCAAAAATATTTTATCATCTAAACTAAATATTAATATAATTACCCCATACATACACTTAATTAATTTAATTAATGTTAATCAAAGTTAGCCGTTCATGATTGTAAATTTATCATCATAAGATTTGTTTAATTAATTAGCTACTTAGCTTGAAGGCTTACTTAAATACGCAGTCTATCTTTTATATATATATATATATGTGTGTGTGTGTGTGTGTATTATGATATTCTTGCACTAGAAGTTCGATCAGTGCTATTATTAAAAACAAAATCTCTACTAGAAGTTATATATAGTACCTCCTTCTACATACTCTAATTTAATTTTTGAAGTTACATTGCTCTTTTATTAACATGATATGGCTTGAGCTTCATGTAAACATGCATCTGCAGTAAACAGTGGGCGTATTGCATGCGTGCAGCAGCGCGCGCCTTAGAAATGGAAGGTAAAAATAGCGAAAGACGCACATAATGAAATAATAGGACTTACTATAATTATATATATTCCAACATGTCAATGACCTTATAGTCAAGTAAGAAGTGCTCATACAAGATTCCTCGCAAGTTTGAGCCTTAGTACAACGTAACGTAACCAGGCCAGATGTATTGCGTTGAATTTTGTGTATGTATGTGTCTACTAATAGAGAGAGAGAGAGTACGTTAAGGAAGACAAGCAGATCAGATCCTAAATATTGAAGTAATTAACATGACAGACCGGCTAACTTGAAATTAAAATTTAATATATATACATAATAAAACCCATCCAGCAGATCAGAGCAGCTAGCGCAGCTACCTGCTTTAATTAATCATCTTTCATTCTGGCATCATATATATCAGATGTGCTCATACAAGATTCCTCTTGTTATCCAATTAAACAGCAAGATGGGACTTTAATGTAGAGAATGGGATTAACTTTGAGTTCCTCAGGTGCCACTTTGGTACTACTTTAATATATATATATATATACACACACATAAGAGATCAGATCAATTGTGGCAACTGCTATATGTGCACTGTACTGTATTAATTAATAAATTAAACTGTACTTACTGTTGTTTTTCTGACAAATTAAAGTTTGCACTCTTCATCTGACAACCTTGTACTTACAGTTTATTGGTCGTTGAGTTGATTCATCAAATTTTCAATTTTCGATCAGATTCTTAATTTATTTATAATACGCATACACTTAGCTAATTAATTAACTGGAACCTTAACTGTAATGTACTAACGTTGCGGGCGCTTAGCTTATACGGAGTAGGTACTTAATTACTTAGGTAGCTAGGTTTTGGAATTGGTTATTAGTTCCTGAATATAATGATGAGCTGAGCTAGCTAGCTAAAATGCATCATATAATATCATGCAATGCATGTCCTTTAATTGGTATCTAATTAATGCCCCAATGCAATGGCAAATATAGCTAGTCCTAACAAACTATATAATATGCACGGATCATATCGGAGTATATTACCCATATATCGGGCAGCGTGCAGTGGTTCAGAATTAAAACATTATCAGATCTGATCTGAGTTGGTACATACGTACCTGAGATGATGCTGTTGTGGGTTGTAGCGCTGCAAAGGTTGTGGAGTTGGGTTTGCATATTGCTGATGAACTCATTTGCTTCAACGAATGGCCTTTCAACACAAGACTTGTATTTCAGTAATACGTCACAATAAGTTTCCTACACCAAAAACCAACGAAACTAGATATGAGGTGAGATAGATCATATCGTCCATCCTGCCTCCCGGCCTGCAGTACATACTAATTAATTAATAATATACAAAATGTATGTAGTGCCGTCGTCAGAAGGAAGCTAGCCAACCATGAACTCATCCAGCTCGGGATCGGAGGAGAAACTTGTTGTTCCCCTAGTATCATCATTTTCATTGAGAATACCATCCATCTCTTCAGCTTCAGCTGGGGCTCCAACCTACAAATTAAACCAAACGGCCGGAATATATATATATATATATTTATATTCACAACATTTAATTAAGATCCATCGATCACGGCCTTAGCCGTTAGGGTTTAGTGTAGTGTAAGTACTACGTACAGTATGATATATGCCGCAGATTAAAGGCGTATACTAGCTAGCTTAGCAAGCTAAGGAATCATTTCAATTAAGATCGAATTGAAGCAAGCTTAATTAGCTAAAACATATATATGATCAATCGAGGTTTTGATTGATCTAGCTATCTGTCCATCTAAAAGTATATATATCGTATAGTATGTAGAGCGGCCGGTAGGTAGGGTACGTTTAATTACCTTGTAGAAATCGATGTAAGCTTGGAGGAGCTTAGGGTAAAGAGGGTGAGAAGAGATTTTGTGTTTTAAACTACAGTTGCTGCTATTACTATTATTAGTCCCAGTGGCGGCAGTAGTAGTAGCCGCAGCTGATGTCACCGTCGTCAGTGGTAGTGGTAGTGGTTGTTGATGATGATGAGCTTCCTCTTCCTCTTCCTCTTCCTCTTGATGTACTACTACTACTCCCAAATTCGTAGTATTACTGCTGCACCACCTGCGGCCTCCCACCTCCAGGCCCCCCAATTCTGCAACATACTCCGATGATCCGGCGGAGAGAAATCCCGCCATCTCTGCACAACAACTACTACTTAATGCACCATAATAATAAACGTCGTCACTGCTAAAAGACGACCTCACTCCGTACATTTCCTCCATTATATTCTATCATATCATCAGCATATATATATATATATTTGTATTATATGTACGACTCCTCCCCCAGCTCAATTTATAGTTGATTAGGTCTTCGTCTCCGATCCATCTCAGTTCCTAGCCTAGGGCTGGCTTAATTAGCTTGGTTAGGAGCTGAGTGACAATAATAATTTACCCTAATTACCTTAAATTAAAACAGGCCGGAATCATATTTTAATTCTACGAATAATGATGGACGGTAATAATCATGTTTTAGATTTGCGCCAGCCGCCAGGCCAGGCAGTGTACGTTTTATTTATTTGAGATAGATCAGATAGAATTTGTCACTTTTATTCAAAGTTAATAAAAATTAAAGTTTTTACAACACTTAAAATTAAATGAGTAATTAAATGTGCAGAGCAGTACGTAGTGTGGTGTGTAGTCCTGATATATATGATCGAGGCCCCGGTACTAATATACGGAGTATATAATAACCCAAGCCCCCAACAAATTAAAACCTAGAAGGATTATTGCTAATTGTTAGTATATTAGTTCCTTCGCTCCTAATTTCATGAGCTAATTAATCCCTCATTATTTGATCCATTGGTTCAAAATTATTATATCTATCAAAAATGATTACTATAAATAAAAAGGACAATAATATTTGTTGGTTTTCTAACTACACTAAGAGGTAATTTTATTATTATTATTATTAAAAAAAAAAAACTAAGTTATAAAACTCTTAAAATCATATACGGAGTATCTTCTTGGTCTCGTCCACAATATTGTTTAGACTGAATTGTACATTATATTTGTCACAACATACATGGGATGATATGTACATGAGTGGAGCTAAATGAAATAAATAATTTTCCCAGTGAGCCAAACATTCTCCCATTCGATTTTAATAATTAATTCTCCAAAGGAAGAATGCATCAGTACGAACTTTAATTTATACTTCCCCAGAATTTAAGCATACCTTTTATTCTTAATCAAACTAGTTGATCATTATTAATGCATAGTGGATATTAAAAATTCCATCCACTTAACCTAGGATACAGTGCACTAAGTAGCCGTTGAATGATCATGTTTTCCCTATTCCTTAATTATATAGATAATTTAATAAAGTGATATTGACTATGATTTTACACACACATATATTTAGTATCTCCGAACCAAGGTGCACTATGTATATATATAGTTTATAAATTGATCAGTAATATACAACCGAATGATATATTACAAAAACATTTTTTGGACTAAAAATGTATTCACAGTTAAGTAATAATGTAACTATATATAGGATTTTTTAAAAAAAAGTTTTGAGGCGTTTATGAATAATAATAATATACATTTGAATTGGTGGAGATTATGAATTATATTCTATTGATGATGATGACACATGCTAGCTGGCTAGCCATTAACATATATGTTATGAAACGAACTTTGCATATGTATGCGTTATGCATGAGAGCTAAACTAATTAATTAATTAAGCTTTAGCAAATGGCCACTTCGTTTCAGAGAAGGGTAGCCCATCAAAAGTTTGGGCCTTCCTTGAATTGGTCCATTATATCTCATATTACCTCCCAAGTTACAGTAGTTATGCCGTGGACCCAGGTCCACCTTGCAAGGTGGATGGACCTGGGTCCACATCATAATTTGCGCCCAAGTTAAGTGACTTATACTGTGTCATGTGATTGTAAATTTTATAAGGTATATATGATCCATTGATCCATTAAAGTTTTTCTTCTATATAATAAAAATGTAAGATGGCAATGGATTTTTTTTTTTTTTTTTTTATAAATAACTTGTTCAAGTCAAATTTTGATAAATTGTGTGATTGAAACTATGTTTAGATAATGGTCTATTTTGTGTAGTATGTATTATCAATATTATTGAAAAGAATAATATGTATTCTTGTGTGATTGCACATACATATACACACATATATATAGATTCAAGCAAAAAGGATTAATTTTAATCTAAAGCGGATTAAAGTGTCACACATATATTTGAATGTGAAGTTATCTTAAATTAGCTTAGGCAATGATATGATGCATGAGTTACCTTATTTTTTTTCTCATTTGGTTAACTACCAAATTAAAATTACTGAAAAGTTGATACTTACAATAATCCAAAACATGGGAAATCAACAACACGTACAATTTTCCTACCTCTTCCCTAAATGCTCAAGAAAGTATTCTGTCCATCTAACGAACTTGAGCCCAAATTTTCGCATGCAATATCTATATATATTCATAGTATGTTATGATAAGCACATTCACTTTATTTAATTTGAACCACTCAAGAAATAAATCCTATGAGCTTAATTGGGCTTGATCGGATTGGGAACCACAATGCAAGTTGAGTCTGAATTGAAGCACCTACCACGCAACATTCGGAATTCTCAAGAAAAATGCAAAGGCAAGTAGTCCTGCAAAAGAAAAAAGGAAAAAAAAAAAAAAAAAAAAACATTAGTTACGTTGCAGGTGTTAAGGGCATTCAAGCTAGCTAGCTAGAAATTAAAGCAAATCGTGTTGTCAAAAAGCAAGCAGGTAGGGCATACCGGCTGCTAGAACATCCACTAAGGACCATGTTTCTGTAGTACTGGAAGCCGACTCAATTGCAGCTGCTGCAGAAAGTAGAGTTGAATTTTTAAGGTAGGTGCGGTGGGATATGATATGATATGATGACCTTAATGGATTACATATATATATACCTGAATTATCACAATTTGATGTAGAATTCCAGGTGGCGCACATGCACACATTGGTATAATCACCAACTTCATATCCACAGGATCCACCAGTTGCTTCACAGGCTTTACAAAAAATGTCATCCCCTTGCACAGAGAACTTCACTCTGATCCCATACGACCACTCATCGGCCCCACTCACTCTCAAGGGTGCAACACTATATGCACTACTATAGCCTTGGCAATCAAGCTTGCTCAAGTTTATAGCCTTTATGGTTTCAAATGCCACTGCGCAACATTCCGGAGGACCCGACCCGTATACCGCCCCCATCCTGCTCTTTGCTGATGCCCCCCACCCCGGGCACCCGTAGTAGTCTTCACACCCCATGCCAGACACGTTCCGGCAAGGCAAGTGCTTCCCGGGAAAACCTTGGAATAGTGGCGACTCAGCGGAGCAACCTAGGAGCATGAACACGTTGTCGGAGGTGGGCTGGAGGTATGTCGCTCGCCACGGCTCAACCACAAAGCCGTTGCCTCGGCGGCCCAGCACGATTGCGCCGCACGTTGACATGTGAGGATCGTCCAGGGCCAGGGATTGGTAGGCGTAGTCTATGTCCAAGACGCGATAGGAGCCGGAGCTAATATGGAGCATTAGGACATCATTGATGCAAAACAATAGGTCCCGATATCCGGGGTGCCCACATCCGGATTGCAGGGCGAACGGGTAGTCAACCGTCAAGTTCCCACAATAGGATCTACAACTATATGCATGGCCATGGGATTGGGTGGAAGCTACCATGTGTAATATTACTTGCAGTTGCAGGAAAACAATAACACTAGAGAAGAAGACCAAATCCATTAGGCCAGCTTAGCTTACCTACCTAACAGTACGTTTTATTTGGATCGATCGGAAGAATTGAATTAATGAAGAAGCTATACCATACTGGCAAGGAATTGATAGAAGCTGATTGGAAGATAAAGAAGAAGAAAAAGAAAAGCAGCAAGCAAGAAATATATGTGTGTGCACGTGACAAAAATTTACTGCGCAAAAGCTTATGTTTGCGTAGTTTTTTTTTCCCCCTTAATTTAGTTAGTTGTTCTTGTACTGACCAGGCCAAATTAAATATATGAAAGCTAAACTGGGCAAATATTCTTTTATATATAGTATACGACTGGGAATGGAAATAATGATACTTTGCTTGAGGTGTTTAAAAAATTGGCCGGTTAAGATTCGATTATTTAAGGGACCAGCTTGCCTGCCAGGAACTTTATTCCTTTATATTATTATATTATCATATATGTAGGCCAGGCCGGGTCGAAGAATCTGAGTGGATTTTATAATAAGTTTTTGCTTCTCCTTTTGGGAGCCATTATAGTTTGTTTAAGAAGATTTAGCTGACTTTTTTGAGCTTTGTGCTTTGCTTTAGTTGCTTTTAGAGAGTGAGTGGCAGCGCACGGCAGGCGAGGCTAGAAGGAACTCAAAGAAGACATGATGATGATGTTGCTATGCTATGTAAATATATATATGTGGCAAATTATTATCTTGACTAGGAAAACCATTCCTATAATAAATATTTTGGATAATATAATATGTTTTATAAGTTAGAATAATAAAATTTATGGGGTAATATAATGTATTTTATGAATTAAACTAATATATTTTATAAATTAAAATAATGTATTTTATGTGTATTTGAATCCGGGTAAAAGCCACACAATAATGATTGTAAATATGTTTGCTAGGCTAGCTTTCGTTATAGTCTAAGTAAACTTTTCTCAAAACCCAAATATGAAAACATCATCGGCCTGGTAACTTAAAATTGTCAGTCAGGCCCATTAGTTTGGTATAATTTGTGTGTGTTTTAAAATCTTAGCCCAAAGAGAGAATAGAAGAAAAAAGAAAACAGAAAGGAGCCGGGCCGGGAGCTTTTCAGAATTGCAGCTCTTGCCCCGTAGGTGTCTCGCGAGCCAGCTGCTCTGTGCCTCCCGTCCCACCCCGATCGCTTTCTCCTTCTCTCGTAGTTCTCTGTGTTCATACGCTAGTTTGCTTCGTCTTCTTAACGAATTGACTCACCATTTTAGATTATGGATGCCCCCGAGAAATCCCAAGAAGCAGACGTCCTTTATGTGAGTTTCTCTCTCTATTTGTCTATCTGTACTAGCAGCTTCCGCATCTTTTTCCATTTTTGCAATCTACATCACTAATTTTTATTTTTATTTTTTTTTATTTCCATAATCTAGTAATTCCATACTCTGTTGTGAATACTGAGCTCAATTTAGGGAAATATGATAAAATTAAGTTTTCTAATGGGTTGCTAGTGCTGAATGCAAAAGTTGCGTCTTTTTGGAAATTAACGATGTGAGATCCACGTTGAAGGTAGGAGATACTGTTTGATTCGTGGATTTTACACGTGCAGTGCATATATCTATTTTTCTCTTTCATCCTTAAGCTGGTGCAAGATCGCTGATTGTTCTGAGTACAACTTATGTGTTGTCACTTGTCAACGCTCTTTTGAAAACTCTACAGTGGGTAGCTCATTTCTTTAACATTGAACAAAAGATGATTGGATTTTCCTTTAACTCTGAATGGAGTTCATTCATTTTGTAATGTTAAAGCATCATACTTTTTTTTTTTTTTTTGGTCAGAGAAGGCCAAGAATGCCTGGAACCGTCAATTGGGGCACTGCTACTGTTATTGGGGTATTTGCTGGCATGTTATATGGGGGTAGCAAGGAGGCAGCTGCCTCTGTTGTAAGTATGCATTCTGGGAAAATCTTTTGTCAACTCTTTTTCTTGCAATGATTTGTGACTACTATGATCATATTTCCATCTTTTGACAGAGCAAGGATGCAGAGGTAATGTTGAAGCTTGGAAGCACACCAGATAAGCGTGAACAGCATCGCCTGATGAGAGATGCTATGGAGAAAAGATTTATACGAGTCACTCGTGGCTCAATAGTTGGTGGTGTACGCCTCGGGATGTTCACTGCTGCATTCTATGGTTTGCAGAATCTTCTTGCTGAAAAACGCGGGGTGCATGATGTATATAATGTTGTTGGAGCTGGATCTGCTACTGCTGCAGCATTTGGTCTAATTAGTAAGTAGAATAAGTTCTTAGAATCAAATGTCTTTTCTGTGCTTTCCCTCATCTTAACTCATTTTACTTTTGTATTTCCAGTGCCAGGGTCACTCTATTGGCGTGCAAGAAATGTTATGTTGGGTTCTGCTTTGGGTGCTGTAGTTTGCTTTCCTCTCGGTAATAATTCTGGTCACACTTGTTTCATCATTAGCATTAGCTGCCTATTCTTTTAAGCAGTGTTTCTTTTCACAATAACTCTGATCCTTATAGTAGTAATGCTCTTGTTTATGCCTTTGCCCAATCTTTCATTCAATCAAAAACACGCCAAATTAAGCATTGTTCCACCGTACTTCCCCTAACATTTAAGCAAAAATAAGCATATATGAAGCACAAATATAAGCCACTTTATGGCTTATCTGCTACACTGTGATTTCAAAGGTGTTTATGCTTTGTTTGATATAGAATATTTTTCTTAGTTACTTGCTTACCACTTTTTAGTTTTTATTTTAATTTTCTGTAAAACCAAACCAAATTTGGTTGATCTGAGAAACAAATGAAAAAAGATGAGGGAGGTGTTTACTACATTTATTCAAGAAGTCACCTTTATGGATTACTAATATTTAGCTTGCTAAGACATGGTTAGTAAAATATTCATGTACGCGTTGAATGCATACTAGATGATCTGGTTAAGCAGAATGAGTTATATACTGTTGGGCACAAATTTAGTTTCCTAGTTCCTTTTGGGTGATTCTGTTAATTAGTAACTGAAGCATATTCTTCTTCAGGTTGGCTTCACCTGAAGCTTGTAGAGAAAGCAAATGAAGGGAAATATGATGCTTTTCCCCAGACTGATGACAGCAAAGAAGTGAAGAGTGGAGTTGGTGCCGCAATTGAGAGGCTTGAAGGTCATTTGGGCAAAAAGATTGACTGATGCCATCAATTTCTTTGCTGTGGCAATTTCATTAGATCCGGCAGGGCAAGATACTGAAGGAGGAAATGAAAAGATGAGGAAGGCTAGATGAGGACTAACAAAATGTTCTAATACCAAAATTCTTTACCTCCTCCGTCCTGTCCTTTTGGGAGCTCAAGTATTATTATTATTATTTTTTGTTAGGTCTTTGTCATCCCTAGAGGCAGGCTAGATATACCAAATTTTCATACAAGGAATCATTTTTAGCAATGGTTGTTTCCCATAAAACATGTGGTTGTGGTTGTTTATTCAAGCCACATGGACATGGTGCTTTTTAGCTTAAAAGCTTTGCAAGTTATCCAAGCGCGTGCAATGCATTTTGATGATGTGATTATAAATAAATAAATAAATATAATATAATAATAGTCGATTAGAGTGTAGGCAATCCCAACACAACACAACACACATCATAGCGGTGCGCGCGTATTACTTGTGCGATGAGCTAAGAAAGAGCCAGACCGGTCCAGGCAAAAGAACAGAGAGGACAGTGTAGGATTCCAGACTTGTGGTTGAAAAAAGGTGGATAAGCAAGCTGTGTCTGTGTATGTGTATCATCCCAACTTAGACGATAAATGGGTATTTCGCAAAAAAAAAAAAAAAAGGGTAAAAGAGATGCTGCTGATGAGTCATTTCACCAAGAAAGTGAGTAATCAGTCTATATATTCCAAGATGCTCTTTCTTTTACCTTTGTTTTGACTAGTTGCTTTCTACGACGGACTAGGAGGACTTGGACTGCGTTGAAGGAAGGAAGGAAGGTATTGTCTGTCGGTTTGGAGAATATTTCCCCTACTTACCAAACCAAAAAACTTCACTGTTTATAAAGAAAAAAAACCAGAAAACAGGCCGGGTATTAAATTGTATGCATATATATATATATATATATATATATATTTGTTTTGAGAATGCCCTCAGGCTCAGCTCCTCAAATGTAAATAGTAAATAGTAAATAGTAAATACAGACTGTTTACTTTGGTTATTGTGTTGTATGTATATCCTAATAATTTCCTACAAACAAAAACTTTACTGTCCTCTTTTCTTATGAGACCACTACAAATCACTTTTACATTTCTGTTTCCTTAATTAAAGACTTAAAGAGTCATATTCTTCTCCTGTGTCTCTGTGAAGATCTCAAAGCACGAAATAACAATAATAATGTTGCTTTCCTCCAAAGAGAATTGAAAGGGAGGGGATGCGTTTCTCGCCTGCAAATTCTATTTGGCAAAAACTCGCTCGCTGTTGCCTGTTGGGCATTAATGAGTGAGCTTCATCGCACATGCATTCTTCATCTTGCACACTGATAAGACTGAGGAAACCATTTGGATAGCAAATGGTGTTTGAGCTTGATTACCAGAACAAAAATGCCATAGCATGGTATGTGCATCAGCGCCACCGATGAATACCTGATATCATTTTTCATCACAGCTTGGAATTGATTAAACTAACCATGGTTTGTTTGAAAAGAGCAAATTAAAGCCAATAATAGTGCATACCATAAAGGAGAAAATGGAGAAGATAAATCAAGGAATGGGTATGGCCACCTGTGTGGAAAGATAACATCTTTTAGAGTTAAAATCCATCACCATTATCTACTATACTAATTAACATACATGAATGGGAATGGGAAAGATGAGAATAGTTTACCAAATTGCAATGCAGGCATGGACAGCCCACTGGAAAATGACATAAACAGCTGTCCACAGAAAGAAATATCCAATTCGAAACCAAGGGAACCGCTGAAAATACAAACTTTAGTTTAGCTCATGAATCATCACATTAAAGCCTCAAAGGAATTGATCGAAACATAACTTACCAGGCAATTCAGTGCAGTGTCACCAAGCAGAAAAACAACATTGATTGTATGCATGTTTATGATCAACTGCAATAAAAAGACAATATATACATATAATATATAATACACTAGAATAATCAAATTAGAGAACCCCTACATCAAATATATAGTATAGTTCAGCTCATACTTACAAAATTCAAATTGTAGCCTTTGATGGTCAGATATGGTACAAGAACAAACCAAAAGACACAATCTGTAAGCGTTACAGCTCCGGCATTCATCTGTTGACAAGAAAGAAGGGTAAATATTGGGGAAAGTAGAGAAAAAAGGAGAAAAAAAAAAAAAAAAAAAGCAGCCAAATGGTCCATTGAGGCTTACCTGGAAAATGATTTGAAAAACATAGCCCCAGAAGTCTGCAACTTTTCTATTTGGTTCTTGAGGTGCCGTGGAATATTTTATAGCATTTGAAGTGCTGGAATGTTGAGCATATGTAGATGGTCTCCCAGATCCATATTCAGCATCAAACCTCTCATTATGAGTTTCACTGCTGATTCTATTATGGTATTGGTAACACCCATACATGGATAGCAGCGATCCAAGCTACATTGTACAACAAAATTAAATAATTTGCATAATGGAAATAGATATATGGTTTAAAAAAGAAGGGTGAGGAGGATTATGTACCCCAAAATAGATGGTAATTAATGTGAATGTCCACCTGCATGCTCAGAATCCAAATCACTTGTCAAAATACTGAAAACTCCAAGGCTGAGATGGATATGATATATATATATATTGCAGAAACTAACATTACAACTTACTGAGTATAGAAGTAGAAAATGAGGCCACCATCTACTGTAACATTTAGGATTAGCATTAAGAGAAGAACAAGGAAAGCGAAAATTCTGTATCCAAGCAGCCATCCAGGATGCACATTTTTGAGGCATGGCCGCCAAACTTCATCTTCATACAACATTCCCGGGCCAGGGGAGTCTTGCTGTTGCCTATCTCTGCTCCCACTTTTTGCGCCACGAGGACCTTCATACTTTGTTATAAGAATAGAGGCAAAAACCATTGACATTAAAATCCAAAAGCAGCAGAGCAACACCCTCCAGTTTAACCAGTAACTTGAGGTGGTTGTATCACCAGTCGTCACTGGCTGCCATGTACTCTTTGGTGAGCCTGTGAAGAAACTCATGCTATAAAAAACAGATCTCCTCCAAAAATTCTCCACTGAGGAGGCAAGGTATGCAAGAATTCAAGAAACAAAAAAAGAAATTTCTTGTTTTGTTTAACAAAGTTCAAATGAACACCATCCCAGAAAGAGGCCAAACCATGTTATGGAAAATTCATGTGCAGAAACAGGAGAAACTAATAACGCAGGGAGTCGATAGATCGAGATGGAGGAATAAAGGTTATATAACTGAAATAACTGTTAGCAGTTTGGGATAATAATTGAAAAATAACAAGATGGAAATCAAGAACAGTGGGATGAAGTAATGGAGCCACAATGATGGGTGGAAGTAAGCAGAGATTCTAAACTTTGAGAATGTATTTGCACAGTAAAATAATGGCATGGCAACAAAGGGTTGGGTTAAAGAGGCCAAATTCTTAATTGTACGCAAAGAAAAGTTGGGATGCTTGCAGGGTAAAGCAAGGCGATGTGTAAGAGGGAGGAGATGCTTTGCTTCTTTGCTTTGCAGGACAAAAATACTACATATAATACTTAAGTCTTAAGGGAGATCAGATCAGAGGGTAATAGTACAGTGAGGTTTTCTTCTTTGAGCCTAATATGTTTTTGTTTTTTTTTTTTACTAATAATTTTCTGATTTTTTTTTTTTTTAAATTCGGTTCTCCCAGCCAGGTCTTCATGCAACAGTGTATGATATCAAATTAAACAGAGCCATCTCCATATGCTCATGCAGATATACAGTACAATTCCAAAGACTTGGTGAATATATATATCTTCTTTTGGTGGTAGCATTAGCAGCTTTATTTCAGCTCTTTTTTAGTTTCTTGATATTCCAAATTTCAAATGCACTACCCCAGCTGGGGGACCGCCCATCACTTTTTACATGCAGAATTTGTGTTGCTCTGAACTCTGCACTGCCCTCAGCTCAGCTGGGAGAATAATATCTTTGTGGATAGATACATCATGCATGTATAATAAATATGTAAAGGAATAAGTTATGCCTTACTTTTTTTTTTTTTTTCTGACCAATTAAATTTTATAAACATATTTTGTTTGGAAAAAAAAAAACTTAATTGAATTATCCTAACAAAGAGCGGTAATAAATTTAGTATGCTTTATTAATCATTATTTTCTATAAAGCAAATGATTAAGTAGATGTGAGCGGAGTATACATCAAGATCGAGATGATTGTTAAAAGTTAAGCTTGCTAACATGAAGCAAGCATGCCCCTTAATCACTTCAATTGAATATGAAATTATATATATGCATGCTTTGTTTTAAATGTATTGAAACTTACAACCAATTTGAAATTCACAAATGTAAATTTACCCCGAGTGGGCACAGGCATAGGCCCCCATGATTGTTTTGTAGAATATATGATTAATATAGCTTTATAATTTCCGGGGTGGACCTACAATCTATGGTGTCGGTTTCTTGAATTGGCCCACGGAGGAAGGATCCTGCTATCCCATTCCCTTTTGCTTTATTCACTAGTACAGGAAACCGAACATGCTTGATGCTTGATCCACAAGCATAAACTAACAAACCGGCCTGTACAATTTTTGCCCATTTGGAACATCCTTTTCTTTCCTTTCAAATGCTTTTTTGAACATGTTATGCATATATATATATATGGGTATTGGGTAATCGTTCGTTAATATATATATCCCTTTAGTCTCATAATCATGCATGTATGAGTGGTACTATACGTACGGAACACTAAAAAAATATATATATTTATATAATAATAATGATTTTCAAATAAATTGAAGTTAGTGTTTCCGACTTTGCTAACTAAAGTAGGAGGTGAGTTTGTAGCAGCTAGCTAGGCCACTTTTGCATGAACAAAAGTGTGGGAATAATTAGTTATGGTGCATAATATATGCATGAACCAACAACTTCAATTCATATGTGCATGTGAGGCTTATGCACCCCCTCCCCCGCCCAATCAAATAAAAATAATAAATAATATCTCATAAAGAAAAAAATTATAAATTTTTATACCACCATATACTTGCTCGCTACATTTTAATTTTAAAAATACTATTCTCATGATAGGTTTACTCATTATACACTATTGGGTTGTGACTGCAGTTTTCTTTCATCACTCAAGATCAGAATAACTAAATTATAAATTAAAGTAGTAATTAATATGTATGTAAAATCAATTTGAAGAGGTAGGGTCAGCTCTTATAGAGAGAGAATGAATTAAGAAGGTGTACCTTTCATTAGAAGCGAATGAAGCAGCTATGCAACAGCAAACCAATATAATAAAATCTGGAGAAAACGAGAAGTTGCAGGCCGGCCAAGATATATAGGCTATGAAAATGGAAGAGTATGTAGTGGCATTATATTGCTAGCTACCTCTAAGGCACACACATATATACATAAATGCTTTGCTTAGCTTGTCCATTGTATTGATCTACTATACACAACTGAATTGAAATGCTTTTTGTGTGTATTATTTTTACTTTACATATTTTAATTAAATCTACCTTTTTTTATTTAGTAACTAACCAACCCAGCTAGCTCATACCAAAAACTTACGTTTTGTTCAATTACATACATTTCACTTTTTATATGAAGAGTCATTTAAAATATATTATTTTTCATAACTTAAATACTTCGTTGGGTCCATGTCTATTGTCTTTTTTTTTTAAAGCTTATTGTTTTGACATCATATTGTAGATCAAACATGTATTGTTGATACATTCGTTATGATGATGTGGTGATTATTTACTATTTTTTCTAATATAATTTATAGTTAGGTACATTTCATATAAATGACCCAGCTTGTTTTGTTTCACTAAATTTTATAATTTTTTCATTTTCAACTTTTTGACTGGTAAGAGCATATGGTCAAAAATTAATTAAATAGACTCAAAAAGATAACCTATGAGTAAAGAGAAAAGGTAAAGTTGTGCATCATGATGCATGATCTTATGTGCATGTGATTGAGGGAACCCTGCTATCACATTACGTGTAATTTCTATAATTTACTATTACTCATTTTTCTTTATTCACAATATAATAATACACAACAATTTTTTGTTTCCAAACAAAAAAAAAAAGGGGTTTGGTGCTTTTCTTATACCATTTTTTTCTCTTAGGTTGTTCACTTATTTTAGCTCATTCACTTTGGACCGATCGACAACTGCACCACCTATACACAACACAATTAATCCTTCCGTAATCCACCCATATATATCTCCTATCTTTCATTTATTGACCCTTTTGCCCTTCTTTCTTGCCCATCATATTCAACTAATTATCCATCATAAAATGCGACAACTCATCATTTATATTAATTGATGATGAGTTTTTGTAAACTTGGTTAATTTTACTATGAGATAATCCTCCTATTATTTATATAAAATAATATAAAATTTAATGTGTTAGAATTTATTAATTTAATAACAAGAAATCTTAAAATTATTATTTTTTATTTAGTCAAGAGGGGAGTGGAAGATCTTAAAATAAATCAATTTAGTTATTGAATATTCAATAAATCAAAATTTTAAAGTTTATAGTCACTTAATTAAAATGGACCGTGGAGGGTTCAAATATATTTTCATACAATGAATTTATACATAGTCACTATCTGGGGTTTAATGCATGCATGGGATCGGATATAATTTTAGATTATTGTAACAAATTGTATTGATTTTAAGATAACTGTTTTTGTCTTTTAGTAGTCATTTGGGGGTGGAATTGAGTAAGAGTCCATGTTAATTTAAATGATTAGTTAACGTTTAAAGTTTTATTAAATGACTATATTTTTTATCAATAATTTGATTTTATTCTTATCTCCTAAATCACGTGATAGAAGTCGGAATAATAATCCCAACATAATATACATACAATGTTAGGCATAATTGCATTGCAAGAAAAAAAAAATGCGTCTCATATTCTCAGGGTGGCATAGGAAAGTGGTAAGGATTGGAGCGAAAATCAAAATTCAAATCGTAATTAGTAAATTTAATTGTCTGGAAAAAATGTGGGGTACCCGCCCCGTGCCCGAATCACGGGAGTTGGGGACCCGATTGAAACATTCAACGGAAAAGGCCAATTGAGTCAATTCAAAGGGGCACATTGTAACCGCAAGGAATAATTTAGTGGTGGGAAAACGAAAAGAAAGCTGCCATTCCAGAGATAGAGAGAGAAGAGCATTGATAATTGTAGGAGTAGGGGAGAGGACTGCGCAATGAAGAATGAAGAGGATTGAGGAAAGATTTCTTCAACGAGGAGAGTGGGGTGTCTGTCTTCCTGTCTTTCTCTCTCATCAAAACCAACGAATGGATTCCCTTTTCTTAACCCAAACCTTTCTTTCCCCAACAACAACAACATTAACATCCCCACTATCATTATGCCCCTCTCCTTCATCTCTACTACTGTTTTCTTTATTTCACCTTGTTTTTCTTAGCCTTCCCATTTTTCAGATCCATCTCTCCTTCACACTTCTTTCAATTCTCCCCCTTTCTACAGGTATCCTTTTCTCTATTATACATTGTTTTTAGTTTCTTTCCATTGACGAAAGATTTGATTTTTATACAAAATGTTTTCTGTATTTTTGGTATATTCTTAATTTTGGTTCATGGGATTTCTTTCTTTCTTACTTGCTTGTGTTATTATCCTTTACATTGACTTGTTGATCCTATCATTGTATTTGATTTGTTTTTTTTTTTTTTTTGAATTATGGATATGAATTATTGCTTTGTGGTCTTTGAGCTTTTCTTACTTTGGATGGTTCCGTTTGTCTAACATAATCGTTGTTAGTTTCTTTCTATTGTTGAATATTTGATTTTTAAGATAGTTGCTGTATTTTTTGTTTGGTATTTTCTTAATTTGGAAGATGCGAACTTTTATCTCTTGTATTTATATCTAATTCTCTTCTGTTTGATCCCATCATTCTGATTGATTAGTTTGGATCCAAATAATTCATGTGGTGTCTCTGTGAGTATTGCCTCGTTTTAATTGATCCTCCTATATTAATCAAAAGCATTTCTGACATCGTACTGTCAAGATAGTAGCTTTAATCGTCAAGATGTGAATTGAACGAACGAAGTCAAAGTTTTTATTGTTACTTTATTGGATTTCTGTTGGTTTTGCTTATTGCAGTTGCATATGAACTTCTTCTTTGTTGCAATTATTAATTATAAGCTGTATTCACTAATGGTTCAGGAATATGTTTGGAGAAGGAAATAGTGGTAATGCCTTATTGCCTCCCTTGGTGGAGGGAAGTCTTCAATATGATGTGAATACCTTGCCTCAGCTTCAATTATTTGGAGAAAGTGAGTTACCTTGACAATTTACTCTTGAATCAAGCCTTTGTTAATTTCACTTTATCATCATTCTTTCATGTTGCATGTTCTTGTGCGATTCCAAATTCATTATCATTGAAAAGTATACAGCAAATGAATCATAGATGGTCCATTTTCCTTATGTGGAAGGGGTAGTCACTGAGGAAAGAGTCTGGGTATAATGGAACTCATATTCAAGTGACATCTTACACTTTCTTTTTAATGATTAGTAGGCTGGTTTTGCTGCCATTTGATGGGAACGATAGTTAGAAATCAGATGAAAACCAGTTTGTCTTACATTAAACCTTTAGCTATTCAACCAATATTATTTGAAGCAAATGGCAGCCTTGCAACTCAGACACACTACCAGCAATATCGTACAGCATCTTGATTTTTAATGTTTGTCCACTAGCTGAGCCACATTTTCCCCAGTCCATGCCCTTAATATAAATGATTATATCTCCATTATTTGTTTTCTGATAAGCCATTTGCACTTTGGTTATTTTATGTCACCTGTAATTAGTTTGGTTATCTGGTGCAGTTCCAATAGGCTGCAGCATTAACCCCGTAAGCTATGTGGCAAACGAATGTCCACCTGCCCCAGTTCATCCTACCAAAAGAGTAAGGGATGCTGAACCAAACTTTAGCCAGCAAAAGCTTCGGATATCCTTGAATAACAACTTCTGTCAAGATGAAGTGGGACAAACTGGAAACATTTGGAAGTCAAATCCTGTATCAACTGGGCTTAAACTTTCTTATGGGGAAGAAGAGCGTAATTCCTCCATCACTTCAGCTGCTGAAAACAATAAAGCTATCCTCCCGGCATTTCTTTCACTTGGCAATAATGTTAAATATGAGATTGATCGCCAGAGAGAAGATTTAGATCGCCATATCAAAGTCCAGGTGAAGTAATTATACTTATATGTGCATATCCTGCAGTTCTCATATGATATCTGAAAGGGTCAATTTATGGCTTTTAAGCAAAGCAAATTGTTCAAATTGTTCTTTAGAATAACCTATTTCATAGTATGGTAGTCCAAGGGTGTGGAATGCTTTCTCTGCACATTATAGAAACACTTTTTATTATTGATTGTTGTTTTGATTCTCACGTTTTAATAAGGATGGATAAAGAGTTTTGTGAGGATTTGAATAAATTACTGTACAAAATAGAATATTGGTTTATACTGCAGTAGGTTTCTCATAAATGTAAGAGAATTAGTAAGAGAGGATTTGTAGTTATTTGCTACATCCTTTGTAGGTTGAATAAATTGTATGCATGCACTTGCTATTTATATATTTTGCAAAATCTGATATGGGCTTTGTGAAGCAAGCAGGGTGATAATTTGTGTAAGGGATTGAAGGAGTTGAGTCAAAGACACACAATTTCATTCCTGAATGCATTGGAAAAGGGAGTTAGCAGAAAACTACACGAGAAAGAGGTTGAAATAGAAAACATGAACCGGAAGAACAAGGAACTTGGTGAGAAGATAAAGCAAGTAGCTATGGAAGCGCAGTCGTGGCATTACAGAGCAAAATATAACGAGTCAGTTGTGAACGCCCTCAAGAATAACATCCAGCAACTAGCTGCCCAGGGTATCACACAAGTAAAAGAAGGGTGTGGTGAGTGTGAGGTAGATGATGCTGCCTCTACTACGAACCACCAGGATGTTGCTAGTAGTGGTGTTCCCTCCTCAAAACAGCAACAGCAGCTAAGCTGCTGCAGAGCATGCAAGAATAAACAAGTGTCGGTGTTGTTATTGTCGTGCAGACACTTGTGCCTGTGTACAGATTGTGAAGAGTTTATAGATATTTGCCCGGTGTGCCAGGCAGTGAAGACTGCAAGTGTTCAAGTATACATGGCATGAACACACAAACTGAACACTTGCACTCATCATTATCTTGCATAGCAGAGTTGGTTTTTCACCCCACAACCCTTGCTTTCTTATGAAATCTGGAGAAGCTCAGGAGTTTATATTATGATGATGATGATTCCTTTCTGTGAATTTGAGGTGGTGTTTCAAGGTTTCAAAGCAAAGCTTTTGCAAGAACCAGAGATGGCACCTAAATAAATTATAGTCTTGTAGCAAGTAAATGCTAGTTGTGTCTTATTATAGTGAAGTGAAGTGATGATCGAATTGATGACTGAAAAAATATGTCAAGAGAAGAGAAAACATGTAATTGCTATAATTTTGCCTTAGAATGCTGCTGCTGCTGCTGCATATGCATTAACAAAGTTGATGCGTTTTGGCCCCTCATTCAGTCATACTGTCCTTTCTCCTCTTTGGCTATAATTGTACCTTTTTTTTTTTTTTTGGTTACCAAGCTTTAATTGTACTTTATTTTTTTTTTCAAAAAATATTTTTTTGAAACCAGGCTTTAATTGTACCTGTATTCAAATATTAAATATATCTAATTGCAAATTTTTTTTCCATGTAGGAACAACGTGGGTTTAGCTCTTTTGCTGTAAAATTTTAGTAAGTAATAGAAAGAAAATATATCTTTGTAATTTTTTTTTTAATATTATATAAGTAATAAGTAATTATAAAAGTAGTACACTCACTTCATATTTGTAAAATTTATCTATTTATTTACAACGGACGGAGTATGAAATTACAAATTAGTATATCACGCTCCTGTCATTTTAAGTAAATTTTAGACGATTATAATATTATTACCTTTTTAAAAAAGACTACCTTTTAGATAAATTAATCAATTTTCCTCTTTTAGTCGGAGTCAAATCGATCAAGGAGCATTCAATATAAAAGTAGAAATTTCTCCCCAGTCGCCAGTGTAGACCGCGAGAGGGAGGGGGAAATTCACTCACCGAGTTGTCGACTGTCGTGCTCTCCCTAAAATCTAACCACCACAAAATCATCAAAAAAATTCAACGAAAAAGAGTTAAGTTTGCTCACATATCCAGACCTCACTTTCTCCATTTCTACCAGTTTATTTGCATGGTTATTCTATTGTTTTCGTATATCTACTCAGCTTCTGGTGAATTTCATTTGAGATTTTTATTTATTTTTTGAAAATTTCTTTTACATATGATGAAGATCATTTAATGCCGCTTTCACAGTTTGGTTTCGCATAAATTTGTTGAAAATAATTGAAGTTTCTTCCATTGGTTGCTCCACCAGCCTCATTAACTTGTGTACCACTAGTTGTTGTACAAATTAAAAAATAAAGCGGGATGCAAAAATGTTTTGGTTTCATATATCATATATAGACACACACACTCCGTACATGCATTTGTGTATAACTTTGAATATTATCTAGTTTGCATTTTTTTGGGACCCAGATTAAAAAAGCTACCTGTTTCCTTTCCATTTTAGATTTAGCTGCAGAAGTACTAATTTTGAACAAATGGGTACTGATTTCATATGATTGGATATTTTTTGGGGAAATTATTGATTGTTTATGTTAAGGAATCAGCTTTTGCGTGCTTCTTATTACTTTATATTTTTTAATTTATAGTATTTTGTTGGGCTTTTTGTCAGTAGTGGACAAAATATGGAGCTAACCGAATTAGACTCTTGACTGAACTCGAACGTTTTTGGTTAAGAAGCAGGTGGAAAAGGGGAATTGGGAGAGTTATGGCTGGTGTAACTACAGGAGACCTCCCTAACCTTGGAATTGACGATAAAAATGAGGAGAATATCAGTAGGAATTTCGAAAAGGATAATATTGCTGTATTGGAGAGTGGAGGAGTAGAGAAAGAGAAAGAGAAAGAGAAAGAGATTTCTCCAATGCATCGCTCAACATCTCGTCCTCAGCTGGACCTGAGTGGAGCTGCAATTCAGGGTAATTTTGAAGAGAAGGATCCTACAATTCTGTTGCCTAACCAGTCTGATGATATATCCCATTTAGCTCTGGATATTGGAGGTGAACTTCAAAGCATCTGTTTCTGAGATATTGGCTGTTATGCAGATTAGTTTTGCTATCAAGCTCCACTGCTTCCTTTATCTGTGACCTCTTCTTTCTTGTCTCATATTATATTATTGTTATAATTTTGAGGTATTGTGATTCATGCACATTTCTCTCTTTCCACTATTTTATATCCCATCTTTACAAGTTGCATGAACTGTTTTTTGGGGGTACAACTAAGGGGAATGGGATTGCTTATTTAGATTTTCGTGCTTCCGCCACTGGACCACAAGGCTCTTCATACAAGTGAAGTTGTGTGAACTTTGAGCTACCTTATGTATCCTTTAGCCCCTGGCCAATTTATAATGATTATGCTTGTAATGCAGATGTACTTGTTCATGGGACATCTTTTACTGTCAACTTTATTTAACTCCTGCTCTCTTTCTCTCCCCCTTTTTCTTTTCAAAATGTTTGTACCAAGTGATTTTTAATGGACCCTTCCAGGTTCTCTTATCAAGCTGGTGTATTTTTCAAGACATGAGGGGCGTCAAGTGGAGGACAAGAGAAAGAGAAAAGTCAAGGAGAGATTCGGTGTTTCTAATGGCAATAGAAGGAGCTATCCTATCCTTGGAGGAAGGCTTCATTTTGTGAAATTTGAGACAACAAAAGTTAATGAGTGCTTGGATTTTATCTCTTCCAAGCAGCTACATTGTGGTGGTACAGCTCTTTTCATATTTGATTTGAGATTGAAACACAGTTCATATTTGATTTGAGATTATTAATTATTTACATTGGCATGTGTATTTACACGTTGTGTATATGTTGTTTGTGCAAACAGGGTTGGATACACCTCGTTGGCCTTCTGAGGCTCCTCAGAATGAGAACACGATAATTAAGGTAAAAAACATAACTACTGCTATTTTAGGTTTGAAACATATTGCTTTATGTGGAAAACTGGGTGAAAAATATAAAAATTTTCTAACTCTTAGGCTTGCTACTCATACTCATCCAACAAACATTAAGATCATTACAAAGAAAAAGGGGAAGTGTTCCTTTTACTGGATTTTCTGCGCCTTTTTTGAAGTGTTGGATAACTTTTTGTATATTACTCATTTTCTGTTAATTAGATTTTGTTTTATTGCTTTTTCCTATTCAAGTGTATACTGTTGATTTCTCTCTTCTGAATCTTCTGGCTTTTGTTTAAATATTATCTACCCCTCTCTGGCTCACTGTAGTCTTTTTTATTAGCAATAAAAAAAAGAAACAATTGAAGAACACTAGTTTCTAAATTTGTTGATCCACGTGTGCAACAATGTGGTAGTTGAAGCATATTAACCTCGCTAGAACATGAAACTGATGTCAGTAAAACTCTTAACATTGTATACAATCTGATGTAGACAAACTACTCATGGAAAGCTTGACGTTCATGAATCCAAAACAATTTTACATTCTATATGGTCATTCAAAGCAGTTAAGATTAGTAAATTGTTGCATGAGGTGCAAGAATCTAAAAGAAAAAATGTTCATGTACTTGTGCCTTTTTGCTTTACTCCAATGGGAAATACGCCAAATGTGCCTGCCTCGTTTATTGACTATTATAATTTTTGAGAAGGCTACAGGTGGTGGGGCATACAAGTTTGCTGACCTTTTCAAGGAAAGACTTGGAGTGAGTATAGAAAAAGAAGATGAAATGAATTGCCTTGTAGCTGGGGCAAATTTCCTGCTCAAGGTACAATCTATTCAACATGTTATTCTCCCTTTATGTCCTCAATTTATATGGATGGTTGAATTTGAAATGAACATTCAGTAGACAAAAGTCTGTTCAAATAAGAAGAATTCTCCAAATAAAAACAGTTATCAAGTTTGAATATTTTGTTGGACTCTCAGAAAGTGGTGTGACAAGTTAATGGTGATAGAGGGAACATAATATTTATTCTTCAAATAAGTTCTTGGTGGCTGTTAAAAATAGTTCTGTTGTTGAGAATATTTCCTGATTGTATTGTATTCTACAATAGAAGTAGGACCCTGTGACACTCTATTGTCTGTGGCCTTGTTATGTTTCTTTCCTACTGGTGCTTGGATTTTATGATCTGGAAACAGTCCTTGCTATTTTTGTTTGGAAGCTTTTGTTGCCGTTCTTTTCCATTTTGTCACTCGTCCCCTTTGACTCTTTCTTTACTGAAAAGATGAAAATATTGTAGATAGATGCATCATTTTATGTCTTTTTTATCTAAGAAGCGATCTTTATTTTCTGTAATGAATTTATGAATAGATTCTAGTCCTGCTTATGTAAGTGCTAATAATTTGAAGTCACATATTATATTTTCTGTGGTTTTGTTTCTGATAATAAAGCAGCACATATATCTTTAAGTAGTATGCCGAATTTTGTTAGTGGTGCCAATTTAATTAGTTCCTGGCTTCCTGCATTGCTTTTTCTGTAAGAAACATGGCTTTGCTAGTCATTTACACTGGCAAATTGCAAGCTATAGCTTCAGTCCTTCTATTTTGCAGAATATGCATAACTATTAGCCATTATTTGTTGATTATTGGGCTAACAACTGTTCATTCAATAGGCCATACGTCATGAAGCTTTTACGCATATTGAGGGTCATAAAGAGTTTGTGCAGATAGATCAAAATGATTTGTTCCCATATCTTCTTGTCAATATTGGGTCAGGTGTTAGTATGATCAAGGTATTATCTTTGTTTTTTGTTACTGAAATCCTGATTTAAGGAATTGTTCAATCATCAAATTGTTCATTTTTAATAATAAGTATTATAGGTTGATGGGGATGGGAAGTTTCAGAGGGTCAGTGGAACAAATGTTGGCGGTGGTACATATTGGGGTTTAGGAAGACTATTAACAAAGTGCAAGAGGTGCCAAGATCCTGCTTGATTTTCCATAGTGCTACAGTTTTCACTTTTGCTGTTTGTCATTTGATTTTTGGTTTGATTTTTCATAGTTTTGATGACTTACTGGAGCTGAGTCAGCGTGGAGATAATAGAACCATAGATATGCTTGTTGGTGACATCTATGGTGGAATGGATTACTCAAAGGTACATTATAGATTTATAGTGGCATAAAATGTTACCTGAATGAGGATATCTTCTTTTTAACCAATGGAAAACCAATTTTCTTTTATCTGAAGTCATCTCCCAACTTTTGTTTGTCCTTTTGCATCATGTGGTTAAGTTCTCATGATGTTAAAATATCTTATAGATTGGCCTTTCAGCATCAACAATTGCTTCAAGTTTTGGCAAAACCATTTCAGAAAACAAAGAGCTTGAAGATTACAGACCTGAAGATATCTCTTTGTCTCTCTTGCGTATGATTTCATATAATATTGGCCAGGTATTCTCATCAATTAAACTACTATCAGGTTTTGGAATTTATATAGAGTACTTTACAGGATTGGTTCTGGTCAAATATGGATGGTTAGTGTGTCATTTACCTTATAGGTGTTTTTATCTTTACTGTGCAGTAATAAACATGACAAAGGTTGATTCAGCTGATTAGAATGTGTGCATAATGCTGTCACCCATTGTATAGTTAACTTGTTATATATGTTGTGTGTGAGACTTGTCTTTCCTGTTTTGTAGATATCTTATTTGAATGCTCTGCGTTATGGACTCAAGCGTATATTCTTTGGAGGATTTTTTATACGGGGTCATGCATACACAATGGACACAATCTCATTTGCAGTTCACTTCTGGTGAGAATGGCACGGGATTTGAGCAAAGAGTTGAACTTCTAATCTCAATATTTTGTAGTAGTCCCATTCTTTTTCAAGCATCTCTTCTTTTTCTTTCTTATATTTTTTTCACCCCATCTATATATTTTATTAGGTCTAAGGGTGAAGCTGAAGCTATGTTTTTGCGACATGAAGGCTTTCTGGGTGCTTTAGGTGCATTTATGAGCTATGAAAAACATGGGTTGGATGACCTAATGGTCCATCAGTTGGTGGAAAGGTTCCCAATGGGTGCACCATATCTGGGAGGAAATATTCACGGTCCACCACTGGGGGATTTGAATGAGAAGGCAAGTACCTTTGTAAAGTATGGCATACAAGTTGAATTATTTTGCCACATTGGAACCAATTGAGCTGGTTCTCTAATAGTATTAATGTTTGCAATCTGTTTCAACATCATTATGAGTGTACAAATTTTGTTTTTCAGTCCCAGATGCATGTAGACCTTAACATGATAGTTTATTAACACCTCAAATGGTTTGTTTATTTATTTATATTGTGAAACAGATGATGATTGTAGTCATTTCTACTTTTTCAGTCCAATGTTACCTGAGAATGCCAATCTTTTTGATGTAGGCTTCTGCATGTGTGTCTGATTTGTATGGCCATATGCATGTACAAGTTGGTTGGAGAATGTACTTGCTAGCTTCAGATGACAAGATAAAATGCTTTCATGATTCTAATTTTTTATTAAGTGCTTCCAATTCCATATGGAAAGTTAATCTGACCAGAAAAAGGATTTAAAAAGATTTATCTTTTTTTTTTTTCTTTTATTATTATTGTTGTTGTTATTTATCATCAATGTCAAAAGTATATCAACTTTAAAAAATTTCTCATATGAAGTAAAAGAAATCATAAATTCTCTCAAAACTATATCTCTTCTCGACGTTGATTTTAAAAGTCTGTATAGGGATAGAATAAGTGGCTAAAGTTACTAAGGTATATATTCAGCAATAGTGGTAACCAGCTGGAGCTTCTTTTAAAATATTTATACAAGAATATACACATTATTAGGACATGGTCAGATCATTAGGACTTTGTGGCATAATTAAAGTGATTCCATATTCCCTTTTGCATATCCAATTAACTTATTGATTATATGATGTTACTGCAGATTATTTGTCTGTTTAATTTTATAATATGCAGTATTTTTTTTTATAACCTGTAGACAAAGTTTGTGGTGTAATGCTGTTCTATTTATATCAGATCCAACAACATAACTAGTTATGTCTATGTAGCAAATCATATGAGATGGAATAATTTTGGAAACTGGTTGGTTTAATTGCAGATCTCGTGGATGGAAAAGTTTGTCCAGAAGGGAACTGAAATTATTGCCCCTGTTCCAATGGCTCCACCAGGAACTACAGGGCTGGGAGGCTTTGAAGTTCCATCATCTAAAGGAGTTCTTCGGTCTGATGCAAGCAAATTAAATGTTGGTGTCCTTCACCTTGTCCCAAGCTTGGAGGTTTTTCCACTCTTGGCAGACCCCAAAATGTATGCCAAGTTGATTCCATCATCTCAAATTTCCTATAATGTCCTTCTAGTCATACATATACAGAATATGTGCACATCCAACGCATCCCGATTAATTTGTGCCTTCAATTTCTATTTACTTTCTCATGTTTTGTTGATCATATGCTCCTTGCACATTATTAAATTGTGCATGCATTATTTCTTTACATTTTGTATCTCATGCCTTTTCCTTTGAATGTACTATGTGTTTGTTGAATTTGAAGTGATCTCATTACTTTTTTTTACCCCTCTTTATTATCTGTTTCCTCTTGGTTGCTACTGACATACAAATATAGGATGTGATTCTTCACACTAATTCTCTGGAATTCTTCAAGGTCTTACAGAACATTTCAGTGTACTGATGCTGGAAATGTACTACCCATTACTGACAAGATTACCTGATTCTTGGTTACATCATTTTTCTAGTGAGTAGCAGAAGAATGCTATCTGGCACTCAGTATCTAGTTCTGGTAGAACAAACACTTGTTGACTTCTAACTGTATCCAAAGTGCTCTTATTATATGGTTTCTTTTTCTATCTTGCTTACTATGAACTAAGATTTTCCTAAGGTAGCAACCATTCTGTTTCTGTTATTTTCAAGAATTAGCAATTGTACAGATATTTCTTTAACTAAATTTGACTCTTTATTTTTTAATTATTTACAGATATGAACCTAACACTGTAGACCTGTCCGATCTTAGTGAGCTAGAGTAAGTTCTGTTTACCGAAATTTGATAATGATACTGATGGTGTTTGTCAAAGCTTATGGTTTGCCAATTATGATTATGAAGATTAAAGAGACATATCAAGTTTTCTTAAGTCTTAACAAAGAATTGTTTCCTCAATTCTTCTCTTATGTTGAATACTCATTTGCTGCAGGTACTGGTTGACTGTATTATCTGAACATCTGCCAGACCTTGTTGATAAGGTAAAAGATGAATTTGTTTGGTTCAGGAATATAATTATTGGGGCAAACTTCTATCTTATTTCACTTTTTATCTTTTTATGGGCTTTATTACTTACCTGTGACATGGTATATGTTTGGTAATGATTTTAAATCAGCTTAATGTTAAATATTCAGGCAGTGGCTAGTGAGGGTGGCACTGAAGATGCAAAAAGAAGGGGTGATGCCTTTGCTCATGCATTTTCAGCACATTTGGCAAGGTAGATATGTTTTAGTAATCAAATTGTTCTTACATTACTCTTATAAAAATCATTTCCCCATAGTATGATACTTTTTTATACTAAAATTTTTACTGATTGCATCATTTTTCAGTTAAGTGAAGGATGTAGTTCATGGATTGATTTATGAGTACAATATTTGGATTGTGATACTTTGTATTAAAAGCTTTTGCTACCCTTGATTGTCATACTTTAATTTTCTCTAAGAGATCATATGCTTTGTGATTCAGTGGACAATGTAATGTTCTCTTCATCTCTGCTTCACTATGAATATGACTTAATTGGTTGAAGAAACCCCTTTCTTATTCAGTTAATGTTTCTTGTTATGAAATTCTAGTCTCCATTTCTGCATTCTTTAGCTTACTAAACGTGTGCTTTTGAAATTTCCCTGTTATATGAAATCCTTTTAATTTTCTGTTATATTTGTATTGTTTTAACAGATTGATGGAGGAGCCTGCTGCATATGGTAAGCTAGGACTGGCTGACATTTTGGAACTACGAGAAGAGTGCTTGAGAGAGTTTCATTTCTTTGATGCCTACAGGAGCATTAAACAAAGGTATGGATATAGGAAAGATACATCTTTTGCATACTGTTCACTGAAAATGACCCCTTCCATCTATTATTCTATATATCAGGGAGAATGAAGCATCACTTGCAGTTTTACCTGATCTTCTGATGGAGCTTGACAGTATGAATGAGGTATGATTAACTCCATTTGCAGTTTTCCTGTTTTACTGAGTAGAAGTGCTAGGAACATGTTCTAAAATGTAACGTTTTACATATTTCATTCAATCCTTTCAACTTATCTCTAGCAATCAAAATCTTTCCTCTCCACTTAAACTGCTTTCTTCTAGGAAATGAGACTACTTACCCTAATTGAAGGAGTGCTTGCTGCAAACATCTTTGATTGGGGATCACGGGCCTGTGTTGATCTCTATCACAAAGGAACAATCATCGAGATATATAGGATGAGCCGCAATAAGATGCAAAGACCTTGGCGGGCAAGTGACACAAAAATAACTTTTCTAAAATGAAATTTCAAATATGAGTTCTTTTTTATATAACTCTGAACTGAGACATTATAATCATTAATACTCTTTCTGATGTACTCAGGTGGATGATTTTGATAAATTCAAGGAGAGAATGTTAGGATCTGGAGAGAAGAAACCACGACCTCATAAAAGAGCATTGCTATTTGTGGACAACTCAGGTGCTGATATTGTTCTAGGAATGCTTCCACTTGCACGGGAGCTTCTTCGCCGTGGAACTGAAGTGAGTTTTTATTTTCAAATACTTGTGCTATTTTAGTATGAAGATTGTAATGATGAAGGTTTTTTTTTACTCTTCCAAAAGCTGTGTCAAATTGTCTTTTAGTTTCAACATTTAAATTCAATATTAATAACTTTTCTGTTCGTCTAACTGTCTAAGATGCTATCACATTGGCTTTGTCACATTACATTCAATATTTATTTATCAATTCCATCTATCAATATATTGCAAAACTTAAAATATTGTAACCTACTAGTTAACAAATATATTGTGTAGGTTGTGCTGGTAGCAAACTCACTCCCTGCATTAAATGATATTACTGCTATGGAGTTGCCCGATATTGTTGCTGAAGCTGCTAAGGTATACTATTTCATCCTGAATTGATATTTCCCCTCCATAGACTAATGTAAAAGTATGATTTAGGTGCCTGATACCTCTCCTTTGACCAAAGCCTTATAAGAAGACATGATAGGTTATGTGTTTTTTTTTTCTTAATTTTTTATCAAATAGCAGGGTAGCCTTCTTCTTTAGGTTTTTTTTTTTTTTTTGGTACAACCAAAGAGATTAGCTGTTTGAATGTATTTTACATTTTTCAATGCAAGTAGTGATGCTATTTGCATTTGCCAAATTGATGACATTTCACCTCAACTTAAAGTATTTTGTGGACTGATATTACATTGTTAGATGTCCTCATCTTCATACTTAAAGATACTATTAAATCTAGGTTGCCACTTCTAAGCATAATCTGAATCCATAAATAGAAACTAACTATTCTGGTCTTTAGCATTGTGGCATTCTTCGAGGAGCTGCCGAAGCAGGTGGCCTACTTCTGGATGCAATGAATAATGCCCAAGATGGGTCTAAAGAAGGTCCCGTCTCGGTTCCTTTGATGGTTGTTGAGAATGGATGTGGGAGTCCATGTATAGACTTGAGACAGGTTAGCTCCGAGTTGGCTGCTGCTGCCAGGGATGCTGATTTGGTATGTAGCCTTGTGCTTCTCAAATGCTACTTATTGTATTAGATGGGTGGAAAATGGGATCAAAGGATGTGAGAGGAAAGAAAATAGCTAGGGTGTTCTTTCCTCCTACTTTTTACCCATCCAAACACAATAATATCATAAGTACAGTATTTTATTTCTTTGATATTCATCTATAGTATGCAAGTATTTAGAAGCACAAATCATATGTGAGGTGGTTTGTTCTTTGATGCAGATAATTTTGGAAGGAATGGGACGATCTTTGCATACCAACTTTAATGCGAAGTTCAAGTGTGATGCTTTAAAGGTAAATTCATATTAATTGCATATATATGCTGTTCTTAGTAACTCTGATTACTCTTTTATATATACCATTTTGCTTAATTAGGGCAACCATTATCATATCCTTGTAATCTAGCCAGCTTTTAGTTCCCCTTAATCCGGCCTCGATCAGAATCTAACGGATCGGAACAATTTTAATATGCATGCAGCTTGCTATGGTGAAGAATCCGCGACTGGCTGAAAAGTTGATTGGTGGGAAGATTTATGACTGTGTTTGCAGATATGAACCAGCTTGCTGAAGGCTGCTGCAGATATGAACCAGCTTGCCGGGTGGGTGCTGCAAGATTCGGATGTACGGAATTCAGCAGCCCAAGCTAAGAAAGAAAGAAACAGGCCGAGAAGGGAAGGAGATCGATCGAGATTCCATATATATAATTCTATCTGGAGTGAAGAACGAACGTTATAAGAAAGCAAAAACTATTCTAGTATTCTTACTTCTTGATATGTGAATTCAATGACAGATGCATGCAGCAATTTCTGGATTATATTATTAATGTTGTATCACCTACTGCCTACTGGGGGGCCTCAAATAATTAAGACGTACTTGTAAGTTAATTTGTATTATTGTAAGTTTGTGCGCCTACAGTACAGTTTCTTGCATGTCCCCTTTTGTCTACAGTGTTAGTTGTTTCTTAGCCTTAAACTTAATTGCGATCCATGAAATCATTTGGTAACAGAACCAAAAGTCTTGTGGAAGTAGACTACATATGCATTAGTCTTAAGATTTATCATGAAGTAGGCTTGTGCTTGTGATTTTTTCAATTGTCCTTTTGAATTTTGACAGGAAAAAAATACTATAAACCTATAGTTCAAAAGGAAAAAATGTCATTTTCCCTATATAGTTCAACCTCTATTTCCCATAATATGATTTATGACGTCAAAAAATACAAATCCACGACTTACTGCGTACACAGCGTGATGAAAGTAATGATGATTACTGCTTAGGCATGGAAAGTTGTGGCAGTAAATCAGTATGCAGTGGGGGTTTCTGGTCAAACCAAACAATGGGCCACTAGGGATATGTAATGTAGCCTGTGGGTGCTCCTATTTCATTTCATTATCATTAATTCTTTCTCTCCAACAAAGTGGACATTATCATATACTATCTATTTGCTTTTTATTAGTATTTAGTCTGTTTTATATTATTGCTCAAATATTAATTTTTATGTCTCTATCCATTTTTATAATGTTATCTTAATAAATTAAGGTCTAAAGCGACCAGACATGATGAATAAATTATAAACTTGCATCTATTCTGATCCCTTCTTTCTTTTTAAAGCAATACAGTTTCAATAATAATAACTTAGTGCACACTAAGTAACACAATATATATATAATTAATACTTAATAGACTTATAAGAACATTTAATTGATCCAAAAACTTAAACAATATGCTCAAGAAATTAGTATTTTGAAAGACCCAACCAACTACAAGTGGATATGGAGAAGACTGATAATTAGACCCATTTGCGCTAAAGCTATCCTTATCAATGCAATACTCTCACACTTTCAAAATGGGTCTCACTTTCACATCATCAAATTTGTAATTTCTCCACTATTTTCACTATATGCATACAATATTCTCTCACTTTCAAAATAGTTTCATTTTTATATTATATTATAAATATAATAATAAAATAACTAATAAAAAAGTAACGGTGCAACAGTTTTTGCTATCAAAGCTGTCTTTAGCAAGTTTACTCGTCACGTGAATTTCAAACAACATAAACAATATATTTTTTTTAATTTCCACATCATCTTGCAAGTTCAACATTGATTGGGATAAGACTAGACTAATAAAACTAAAGTAGGCAAACCTATGTTTGTGATGCTATTGAACTAAGGCTCCCATGGCCACTTGATAGCTAGGTCTGTCATATCACCTAATATATAAGTGAGCATGTTGGGATTAATATTTTGCGGGTGTACGTTATAATGTTGCAAGTGTGGTGTCGGGTGCGTGGGCAGCATAGCACAAAAACCAAACCGCGGCTCGGCTCCTAATAAGATAAGGCTGGCAGGCTGGACCGTATCTGTTGACTGAACCCACATGCCACATAGGGATAGGGGTGTATCCTAGGCTCCACGCAAAACGTGGGGGCCACAAGAAACCGAGTGCTCCACCGCCCACATGAATCTATACAAATTTTCTTTTTACATAATTAAACTTAGCTTGGTCCTTACTACTACCCCTCTCGATCATAAACTTGTGGCGCTTTCTCGATCTGTTGGCTTTCTTTCCTTCACCCACTCCCTGTGTATATATATATATATTATATAAATATCTTCTTCTTTCATTTCATACTTTACCTCATCAATTACCATCTTTCCTGATTCAGAAATTTTAATCTTTCATCACTCCAATGTTTTCAATTCTAATTAAATTCAATTCCCTTTTTTTCTTCTCTCTTTATCTCTTGATTCTTTAAATTTCTTGCTTTTTTAGATTTGATGATTCTTCAAGTTTATTACTTTGAACTACCATTTCTTTTTTAAATTTCTTCATTCGATCGTTAGTTTCCACTTTTGGAATTCCGATCTGTAATTAAGTTTCTTGAAAGGCTAGCCCCCATCCAGCGAAAATCCAAATATATATATATATATATATATATATATATATGGAGATGAAAGAGCAACCGAATCCAGCTCTTCCCGCCGTTCCAATGCAACTACTATTTCCATTGTCAATCGAAGAGAGTAAATCCAGGATTTTATTGTCTCCCAAAAGAAGAATGGAGTGCCCTTCTTCTTCTTCTTCTTCTTCATTCATGGAAAGCTTGAGTGTTGGTAGTGGTGAGGAGGAAGATCCGGATGCGGTTTCCGATTGCGAAAGCGGGATTTCGGGTTCGTCCGCCCAGCGTGAAGGTGAAGATAAAGGCTGTGGTGCAGTAGCAATGAAAAACGGGTTAATCAGAGTCCATGAAGACGATAGGATTCATGAGATTGTGAGTCAGAAGTTGGTGGCCGGTTTGGGTGAAGTGGGAAATCATACTACAATCGAGGCCATTCATAGGAATGGTTTTCATAGCTTGACGAAGAAGGCGAAGCTACAGGCTTTCGAGGTTTTCGCGAAAGCCGCGGAGAAAGAGTCCGGCGGCAATGCTAATGTGCGGTATGCTTGGTTTGGAGGTTCCAAGGAAGAGATAAACACCATTGTTTCGCAGGGCTTTCTTCCTTATATGATTAATGATGGAAGCTATGGCCATGGCATCTACCTCTCACCTGACCATTTTCCTCTCGGAAGGTATGTATCGGACTAATTCAATTCGTACGTTAAGTTATAGCTAGCTAGCTAGCTAGCTAGCTAGTTTGGATTTATAATTAATATAATTATAAATTGAAGTAGTAGTAGTATTAATTAGTAGGTGTTGTGTGTGTTTTCAGTGTGAAATGTGCAGTGGGCGATGAGAATGGTGTACAACACTTATTGCTTTGCCGCGTGATACTGGGGAAGATGGAAGTTGTGGCATCCGGTTCTGGGCAGTGGCATCCCAGTAGCCAAGAGTTTGCTTCAGCTTCAGGGGTTGATGATTTAGTGTCTCCCAGCAAGTATATTGTGTGGAGCAGTAACATGAATACTCACATCTTGCCCCAATACGTCATCAGTTTCAGAGTCTGCAGCTCTGCAGGTACTATACGTCACCAATTTCATTTCAATTCAGATATCTAATTCTAATATTTAGGCATTTAATTAACTTAATTTGGTTGTCAGGGATAGGGATGCAAAGACTTCGGAAACCGACTTCGCCCTGGATTTCTTTTCCGGCTCTCATTTCTGCACTGGCTAAATATTTGCCTCCTCAAACCATGAAATTGATTTCCAAGCACCATAAGGATCATAGAGTAAGCTCCTGATTTAGTTTTAGTTCCTAGCCTATATATCGTCGTCATCATTTCGATACATCTTTTTCTTTTTCTTCAATTCTTCCGTACGTGATTTTAACTAATTATTCATACATCATTTCAATATTTTTGTATAATATTTCAGGAGAGGAAAATCTCAAGACATGAGATGATACAGAATATGAGGAAGCTAGCTGGAGATGATTTGCTTGCTGCAATCATAAAAGCTCACCGGACAAAATCTCAGTCGGGAAGAAGCTAGGGATCGGATCGGATTCGATGATAGATGATGAAATTAAATTAATTGTGTTTGCCGGCCATGATGTATGTTGTTGAGTCTACCATGTGAATATAGATTGATGAAGTAGGATAGTTCCAAAAAAAAATCTCAAGTTTTAAGTTTATTGGAATCAGAGAGTAGGTACCTCATAATATTCCGTGCAAGTTTAATTTTTGGTTAGTAAAAGACAGGTGACTTAGAATTTAGGAAAAAAAAAATTATCTATGTCTTTTGTTAGTTTATTATAATTTTTAATTAAAATGGCTTTGAATTTTATGATCGATATGTTTACTTGATCATGATTTAGGATGCAATTGGTACTTTTCTTTTATGAATATTTTACCAAATATTTAAACAAGATCAAGCCGGGTGGACGAATTTAAAGCAAAAAAAAACTACCAAATAAATGCTGTTAAATAGATTGATTAGATTAGATTTGATTTGATTGTAACACTTGTTGAATTCAACAAGTGGTTGCTATTATTAACATTATTATATAAGTTGACAATATAAATAAAAAAAAAACGTATACAGCAAGAAACTAAGAATGCTAGAACATTAATATGACATCCTAGAAGCTAGTTCCTAAGCGTGGAAAATATAGTTATATATTTACTTATATATAATATATATGGTTGGGTAGATGGTACTTAATACACAATACTCATTTCAAACATTAGTACATTTATAGATATTTATATAGTTGATGGATAGATTATTGTAATAAGCTAAGTACACAAACCTTAGGTTTTGTTAATTTTACTAATATTTGCTTATTTTTTTAAAATAATCATTACTATCATATCATCATTTTTATAATACGTCACATTTCAATAATAATAAATTGATAATTATTAGTTTTACGACGGTTGGTCCAACCTAACACTACAAATTATATATATAAGAATAAATTGCAGGAAAATAAATGAATACAAGAAATTTTTACACGGGTGGTGCTAAATTAAAATTTACTATATATATTTCAAGAAAGTTTTTTACATGTACATATTTAGAGAACTTTCAGACTTAGAATATTTTTTTTTTATGAACTTTTGGAGAAGTGTATAAAATGTTTGAGAATGAAAATTGATGATGTTGATCATATTGATGCCCTCATTGTCTTTTAGCATGGTTATTTATAATAGAGGAAAGGTAGAGTGTATATTATCTTCTTATGGCAATCAAGCAACAATATGGTAAGATGTCATGATTAGTGAATGATGAGGCCAGGTATTTAAGAAAGAAGAGATAATTGATGAGCATGTATGTCTTGATTGACTGTTTATACAATATAATATCACCATTTATTATCTTCAATTCCTTTAATATGAAACTATTGTCCTAATTATCTTCCAATGACTTTTATATCTATATTTTAGCTGATTTCTCATATGCCGGCCGGGACTTAATATGTTAAACTAAGCCTTTGGACCAAGAGATGAACATTGAGTAGTTCATCATATCATTTGAGCTCCACCTATAAAGTACTCCATTGGGCTTGTATTTTGTTGATACTTCTGAATTATTATATCTATGAATCTAAAAAATCTCAATCCGGTCTAAAACTTATTCTAATAAAATTGATCTTTTATTTAGTTTTACGGTAAAAATAATTATTTTTCTTGTTCTAAAACACACACTTGTTTCCAAAATGGAAAGACAGGTTACATTACATGATGATTTGTCAAATTAAACACGCATATATGTTATGTGAAAAGTTGTCATTTTCTTATCATATGTCTTCTAACCATCTGTTTTGGATCGGATCTTTCGTATTTATCTTAAATTTATTTAATTTGTTGTTGATATTTTGTCCCTCCAGCCAGGCCACTTTCTAATTCCTGGACCAATCATTTCACTGTGGACAACTACTGCTATTGATGTAGAAAGACTTCAAATTATTATTGGTAAATGGTAATTTTAGACGAGCTAATGACACCGTAAGTTAAATTTAAATTAAAACCTCAGCTCCCATCTCATGCATACACTTAATTTAATCAATATATACCACATATCATAGTTTAATAATTTGATTATTTATAAATTTTAAAAATTTCATAAGCACATTTCAAATTAAAATTTTGTGTACAACCTCAACTTTTAAGGTTAAATATCAAATAGAAGAAACAATTCATATAATAAATCAAGTTTGTATTTAAAAAGTTTGATTTTAATTTGTATTTAAACTTCAACTATCTCTTTCATATGTATCGAGGAGGGAATATAAATAATACTCCGTAATAATTTTTAAAATGCATTAAGAGATTAATTTCACAAGAAAAAGTAATTTTTTTGAAAAACTGGAGAATAGATGATAGATCAGTGGTGATGCGGCAAAATTGAGAAGGAAGCTAAGCTAGCTTCGGCAAGTTTAAGGTTAGAAGATTATCTCTAGGTGGTTCAATAGTCAATATTTGAAGGAGAGACTAAAGTTGGAAACTTGATAGTAGTAGTGTGAAAATTATGTCCAAATTAGACAGATTTTTTTTATACACTGATATTTGATTATGTCTATTGAGTTACTGTGATTTACTTCTTTCTACGTATGGTATTTTATCTTGTTAGGGTATAAAACCCTTTAAGGTTGGAGATTGGAAGAAGGTTGGAAGATTATTATGGGTAGAGCCTAGCAGGCACATTTAATTGCGCACATACACAGGGCTAAGCGCAGCCAAATCCTCAAACGCCACACAAATGAATTAAAATGTAGGTGTGATATATATCCATCCAAGGCCACCTCCCATCCCTCTTTATCGCTTACATGTGTCATCATATCCTTACCCTTTCCCGTGTTTGGTATCAACCACACGGCACACCGCCATCTCACTTTCTCACCAATATTCACATTATATATGCACAACGTAACTATTATCGATCACCTTTTTACAATATTTCATCTCTTCTAACATACTAATAATGAATAATAAATTTAGAACGTATGTAAAATTTTTAATTTTTTTGTTATACATTTGAGTGACTTAATGACAAAATTTTAATTAAACCTCCTATTTCACCATTATAAGCTAGCTTATGCTACATAGTATTGGTGTGAAAATATGTAATTTGCTGCAAATTAAATGCAAGTTAAAGGCCAAAGACCTGGTGGTCAAGTGGCATCCGGTATCCCGATTAATACTCCTACATGGATGATGGGAGTGGGTTCGAGCTTGTAACAGCAAGTTACAGAATAGGTCTATTACTTCTTCACAGGCGTTATATATTCATGTGTTATTTGAAATGCTAATGGATATACCATCACACTACATAATATAAATGTGAATAATTTTGTTACACTAATATTGAATATTTAAAATAAGTATTAAAAGTAGTTATTGATAAAGATATATAAAGACACATTTATTTTTAATTTGTTTCTAGAATAATTTGACAGGCCAGGGCATGAATCTAATTAAAAATATAATGTAGCGGTATTTGTGTGTTCCAACTATACACGTACTAGCAGGCTGAGGCTGAGGCAGCATCACCGTATAGTATAGTATCCCAGCACAAAAACAGTTGCCTGTTAGTTTCTTCTATGTCATTCATAATAAGTTGCTGAAACTAATTAACTCCGATCCCACACCTTTCCTTCTTTCCACCAGACCACCAGCCACCCCAAGTTATCGATGAAAGAAATGGCGCAGCAGGCGGGGAGTCCGGTGCGCAGTAGTTATTCCAATAATAGCAGCTTAGCGGATATTGCTGCCAGAGTCGTTGAAGAATTCAGAGCTGAAAATGAAAACGATGACGACGAGTTTTTATACGTTGGCGACCTGTTCTGCGGTCTCGCTAGCGAAGAAGACCTAGCAGGAAAAGAAGCAGCAAAAGGCCTGCAGGATGATGATGATGAGGAGGAGTTTGAGTTCGCGTTTGTTCCCAGAGATGCGGAGTTGTCTCTCATTTCTACTGCAGATCAAATCTTCTACAACGGACAGATCCGCCCAGTTTTTCCGATCTTCAACCCTAATTATTGGGAATCTGCAACAGGCACCAGCAGCATGTGTAATTCTTCGTTGTCAAGTTCTGGCGATGAGCAGCAGCAGCAGAAAGTTTCAACTCCGCCGCAAACGATGATTCGTCTGCCGTTGAGGAAGCTGCTGTTAAGTGAGGATCAGGAAACTCCGTCGTCGTGTTCATCCTCGGAGGCCGACGAGCTTGAGGGAATTCCGGAGGGGATGTACTGCGTTTGGAGGCCTAAAGAGGTGAAGGCCTCGGCCTCGCCGGGAAAGTGCAAGAAGAGCAACTCAACAGGGTGGAGGTGGAGGTCGAAGCGGTGGAGGCTTCCAGACCTTGTTCACCGGAGCAACAGCCACGGGAAGGACACATTTGTCTTTCTCACAAAAGGGGAGGATAAGGCGGGGGCAAAATCAAACCCCAATCTCACGCATTACACAAAAAACAGATCAGGAGATAAACGCCGCCACTCATATCTCCCGTACCGACAACATCTAGTGGGGTTCTTTGCTAACGTTAACGGATTTAGTAGGAATCTCCAGCCTTTCTAGAATCAGAATCTGTCATCCATCTCGCCGGTTTAATGCAGATCAGATTTGTTTAATTAATTAATTGCTAATAGACAGATATGTATATTACGCCAGCATGTGATCTTTATTACGTCATCGCTTTGTTTTGACACTTTAAATAACACAATTATGTTATATATGGCTTTTGGTTCAATCAAGTTTTTATTTTTGGATTATAACTTACAAGGTAGGTTATTAAGTTTCTAGGCACAGAATACTAATTGCAAAAGATGACAGCTAATTAAAAGAGTTTATTACCAAAATGGTCCCTCGACTATTGCGAAATTACCAATTTGGTCCTCAACAATTTTTAATGACCAACATCCGTTAAATTAGGACCAAATTGGTAATTTTTGCTATAGTCAAGGGACCAAATTGGTAATTAATTTTTAGGATAAAATACAAATAAAACACCGTACTATTTGGAAACAAGCAATTAGGCCATTCAACTCAAATAACCCCAAATAAACCATTGAACTCAAAAAAATAAAGCAATTGAGCGACTAAAACCGAAAAAAAGAGCAATTAACCCATTTTAAAAATTTGTGGCGACAAATTTCGACACCGACAATCATTTCCAATGGTCGCCGCCGGTTGCCATTTCTGGCGAGGACGACCAAAAATGGTCGCCCTCGCCGGGAAGGCGAGGTCGCCTTCCCCAGGAGAAGGCGACCAAAACTCGCCGATTGCCGGAAATGATCGTCGGTGTCGGAATTTGTCACCGAAAATTTTTAAAATGGGTTAATTGTTTTTTTTTTTTGGGTTGCAGTGACTCAATTGCTTTATTTTCCTGAGTTCAATGCCTTATTTGGGGGTTATTTGAGTTGGATGACCTAATTACTTGTTCCCATATAGTACGATGGCTTTATTGTAGCTTATCCCTTAATTTTTCACTTAAATGATCCCCTGACTATAGCAAAATTACCAATTTGGTCCTGATTTAACGGATATTAACGGAAAAATAAACGGAGGACTAAATTGGTTAAAATTTTCAAAGTCGAGGGACTTAATTGGTCAGAAAAAATTGTTGAGGACCAAATTAGTAATTTCGCAATAGTCGAGGGACCATTTTGGTAATAAACTCTAATTAAAAGGTAGGTTATTAAGTTTCTAAGGGCAAAAGATGACAACTGTGGGATTTGAACCCACGCCCTTTCTAACCAAAGCTTAAATCTAACACCTTAGACCACTCAGCCAAACTGTCTAATTGTTAATTAACTGATATGATTATGTATATATCACAAAGTCATTCATGTGGGCTTGATATTTCACAAACTATATGCTATATATATATATCAAAAGCAAAAATGCTACAGTGTTTTGCATCAAAGTGATATTGGTTTCATCAAAAAATTCCTTCTCTCACAATAAATAGCAACAATGGACAAAATTCATCCCTTATCACCATTTTAGTTAATCTACTAAGTAGTATTTGTACCATAGAACCCAAAATACCGTGAGACCTATTGAACCACAACTCGTACAGAGTTAGCATTTTCGTGATCTGGAGTTGCTACTCTATTCATTCTGATTCCAGCTTCTTGCACTCATGAACCACAAAGTACTAATGATGGTCCAAATCCAGAGGAAGGGATAGAGCAACTATATTCTTCCACAAAAAGGGGCATAGAGTTGCTGCCACCCAAAATCCCTAGAATTTGGAAAAACGTATATGATATCAATCCCAATTATGTTGAGTATTGCACGGATGACACAAAGAAATAGGTAAGCACTAATTTAATGAATTAAGCAAAAGCTGTTAGGATTTGTGTTAATATCACTGTTATATCAATTGTATGAAATAGTAGAAAAATTGACAAAATCAAACATGGGGAACTCATAGTTGATGCAAGCATATATACAGCATATTCAGCATATTTATACATGCAACATCAAACGAAATTCATATACGGAAATGCAAGGAAAACTAACCACTTGAAATTGACGCCTGTCACAGTCATTGAAGAAGGTGCAAAAAATTGAAGTAGAAGAAGAGGCTTTACACCGAAGTGATGAGCAGAGGAAGCGAAGCACCCGCCATTTCCATTTTCTTTTCCGGTAATTGCGAGGAGATAGATAAATATTTCGACGGACGTTAGTTGACGGCTATCGGCAATTTATGCCGTGGACCCGGGTGCACCTTGCAAGGTGCACCCGGGTGGGTGTAACGGTGCTGTTAGTGGATTCACACTTATACAACTATAGATTCACAGTTACATAGTGATAGATTCACACCTTATGAACTACAGATTCACACATTATGAACTACAGATTCATACCTGATACTCTGTTTTGCAGTGATGGGTATTCATGTTTGGATTCACACTTATACAACTATAGATTCACAGTTACATAGTGTTAGATTCACACCTTATGAACTACAGATTCACACATTATGAACTACAGATTCATACCTGATAATCTGTTTTGCAGTGATGGCAGAGGCAGTAGATGAACTAAGTTTACACGTTGATGGCTCATCTTCGATTGCAGGTTTTAAGTTTTGATTCATGTTTGATGAATTGTATAGATTTATGTTTGTTTTTTTCGAATTTAGGATTTATGTTTAGATTGATTATGTAACCATGTATTTGAGTTTTAGATTCACACTTATACACCTATACATTCACAGATACGTAGTTGTAGATTCACACATTTAGAACTATAGATTCACACTTATACTCTGTTTTATTTTTGATTGGCTGGGTGTAACGGTGCCACTAACAGCACCGTTACACCCAGCGTCTAAACGACGCCGTTTAAGGACCCGGGTGCACCTTGCAAGGTGCACCCGGGTCCACGGCATAACAATTGACGGCTATCATTGTGGGCCTGGGAGCAACTTTTTACGACAATACTTGGACTTTGGGTGTCCAAATTGGCATGCGAATATGGGCCGGACCACACACCAGTTTAGCCCAACCAGTGTTTAGCAATTGTTATACAATGGACCATGGTTGTTAAATGAAACTGTAGTATAATTAAAATGATACTTTAGTACCAACTCCACGGTATAACAATTGAGTGTTTATAGTTTAGGCATTCTCATACCATCAACTCAAATAGATATACGGAAAACAAATTTATTAGTAGACTCTAAATGTTACTCCGTAATTAATTTAGTAGTTTAAGCAATCCTTATCCCAATAAGTGAAGGCCTTTCAAAATGATGTAGAAACTAATGTGGATTTTAATTTTTTTTTTTGTTAGGTTATGTGGCTTGCAAGTTTGTTATAATAGCAAGTTTGCAATTGACTTTTTTTTTTTTTTTAAATTTGTTATTTTATTATTATATTTTATAATAAAATAGCAAATGATATTACTTTTAAAAGTGAGAGAGTACTGGGTAGACAACTTACAAATTTGATGATGGGGAAGTGAGATTGAGTTTTAAAAGTGAGAGAGTATTGTTGGAAAAAAAAGTGTATTGAATTAAATATGGTAATTGAAACTACTTTCTAACTTTGCGCATTAAATTATGGTGTCTAAAATAGTTAAAAGTGGGGCTCATCAGCTCCTCATCCTCAAGTCAATATCTTATCGTTTTCCTTTCCTTTTCGATCGGCCAGCGGCCAGCCCGATCAACAAGTCAAGTTTGTAGCCAATTTCATCTTTTGTTTCCCTCGCTCGCTCGCTCGCTCGCAATTATTTATTTTGAGATTTTTTAAGCTTCAAGTGCAATTAATGAGCTCGATCATCCACACATTTATGTTGTTGTTATTAATGAGTTATCATTTCAAACTTGATTTTTTTAATCGTAAGGAGGAAGATATTGATAAAGGATCGGAGCTGACTAGCTAGCCTCTCTCCCTCATCTATGCGCATGGTGGATGAACTTATTTTGTCGTTTGCTTTAATTTGACCTTATCAAATGTATTTATAATGTGATGTATTATGTAGTGTGTGTAATATATAGTAGGTGAAGCTAAGTGGTTAATTAGCTAGCTACATTTATCAGACAACCATACTAATTAAACAATATCTATAACTCATAAAAGGGAACCTTTCAAAAGGAAATAGCTAGGTACTATACACTCATGTGAGGTACGGTAGCTTTAATTTAGGCTCTATATGAGCAGCCATCTTCATTTCATATAATAATATAATCTATTAGGTTAGACAAGCATTTTTTTATGATATATATAATTTCCTTCTTCTAATTATACACCCCAATTGATTCTTTCTTTTCATACTCTAATTAATTACACCGCTAATTATTTCTTTCTTTTTATGCACCTATGTTTAATTAAAATGCAGGCTGGCCTGGGGACAAATATATAACTAAGGGTACGGTGCATGGTAATGTGTTATTACAGCATTTCTAATCCTTAATTAGCTTCAATATTATAATAATTAGTTATTTTGTTTTATTGACCATTTAAACCGAGGTGTACTGTATAGTATTTGTTCTTCCGATATGATCTTCCAGTACATCATATCAGTTAATAGATCAAATGTGTTAACTCCAAATAGAGATTAAGAAAATCATAACACGTACTTTAACTGTGAGGTGTGTAAAGACTAAGGAAAAAGAAGCTAGCTATCGAGCTAAAATTATAGATGGATCAGAGTAATTAAATAATATGAAAAGGGAAATTCTTGTTAAATATCGACTTCCTATTAAAATTCATATAATAATACTCCTCACGAATTGGATTAGTAAGCATAATGGTGGGAAATGTTGTGACCGTGTGAGTAGCTGGAGCCCATAGAGGACGGGGACGGAGAAGTAAACGCTAATCAATCGCCATTCCATCTGGCCAAACTTTATGTTTTTTTGGCAAATTTTATCTTGGACCATAGTTCATATAAACTATAACTAAATTAATTTTAGCCATATATGAATTCTAACTAATTAAATTAATTTTAAACCAATTGCTCCAAAATGAATAAACGAGTAGATGAAGCATGGGTTTTACATCTGAATGATACAATTTTAATTCTTGCTACTACATTCTTAGTTGAATTCACACAATGGTCTTACTAATATAGTTTATCTCTTATGTGAAATTTACATATTATTACATAAAAACGACATTTACTCAATATATATCATGGGATAATGATAATAAATTTTCCAAATTAATTTTTTAAAAAATAAAAAAAATAATTAAACCAACTGAAAATTATATTCCCTTAATAACCAGGCCAATAAATGCCGTCCCTTTCGACGCGGACTATGAAAATATAGTACATTGTACCCTAGCTGTATTTTCGAGCCACCAGTTCACACTTACCTTTCTTTTAGAAAACGATTTTGAAAATGAGGTCATTGTCTGCGTACACATATCATTAATTTCACACAATACAAATCATCTATAATGTATAAAAAAAGCATACACTTCGTCAATCGAAACTTACTAAATATCCATAACAAATATTTGAAAATGTATATTTAATATAATAATAATAATAATAATAATAATAATAATAGTGTAGGAATCTTTAATTAGAAAGTAAGGTGATAAAAGTACAGTCCTTATATCGTGGATCGCGGCCCACAATGCATTGTGGACCGTGGTCCCAAAACGACGCCGTTTCAGTAAGTGGGAGACGGAGCCCGTAATTGACACTACAATTCATCTCAAAAGATACTGCCTTACATTTGTTTTTATATTATCGAATGAAACTGTAGTTATATCGAAATGTAACTGTAGTTGTATTGAAATGTAACTGCAGTGTATATGAACTGATACTGAATAACAGTTTCACATTTGTGTTTTATATTATCGAATGAAACTGTAGTTATATCGAAATGTAACTGTAGTTGTGTTGAAATGTAAATGCAGTGTATATGAACTGATACTGAATAACAGTTTCACATTTGTGTTTTTATATAATCGATTGAAACTGTAGTTATATCAAAATGTAACTGTAGTTGCGTTGAAATATAACTGCAGTTGTGTTGAAATGTAACTGCAGTGTATATGAACTGAAAGTGAGTAGCGCGAATTTATCGGTCTGTTTTCATTAATCAAAACGACGTCGTTTTGATGCGCGGTCCACAATGCATTATGGACCACGGTATACGATATAATTTGCGATAAAAGTAGGCATACTCTGAATTGCATGGATAGATTGTGTGTTTGGAAACTGGAAAGCAATATGATAGAATTGCATGTCCAAATGGAAGTAAATAGTATGTAGGTGGCCGGTGCAGCCGCGGTCGGGTCAGAAAAGTCATGCCCTCTAGCCATGTTGACCCGACCTTCATAGTGTACCTTTTAAACTTTACTGCATGCTTACTACATGTGTCTGGTTCGCAATAAATGTTTAAAGATTAATAGAATTGAGATTTCATGAAAAAAATATTAAAAAAATTAAATATATTATTTGGTTGGTAAAAAAAATAATTGAGAAAATTAATTTCATTGTTTGGTTAGGTTTGGAATGGAAAGAAATAATAACTATAAAAATCAATATACTCCTACAAAATAACAACAACAGCGTAGTAACAACAACAATGTTGCTAATTGCTATATCTGGATTATTATACATGTCGTCCTTTCTTTTTTTTTTTTCTTTTTTTTTTTTTGTGTCTCTCTCTCTCTCTCTCTATATATATATATATATATATATATATATATATATATATATATATATAGCTTGATTTATAAAAAAAAAGTTTGATTAAAAGTATTTTTAAGTGACGAGAAAAACCTGCAATCACAACATACATGAAGTTGTGCATTGGGTAGTCATGCATTGTGACCCTAGTAGGCAAAGATCAGTATGAGATAAACCAATATATAGTTTACGTTTTTCATAGTTAATGGGCTCAATCAGACTAAGAAGGCTAAAAGGATGCACACTCTTGCTGGAAGTGGAACGTTTAACCTCGGTGATTGAGAACATTTTTAACATATGCAAGCATACAATTAAGAGCTAACAATTGCATTAGTAAACTAATTAGTAATTACCAAAGCTAAGGTTGACGGTGTTAGAGTATATTATATATAATATATATAATTCCAATTTCCGACCATTATATTCTATTTTCACTGTGTTTACGCTTATACTTGTTAGATATATTGTATAGATAATAGTTAAACTCCAAATTAAAGAAAAAAAAAAAAAAGTAAATGCTTATTAGGCGAAGCTAGCTAGCTAAGGTAGAGTTTGGTTTGAATAATATAATCCCCCGCCGACAAGACAGACGGTAGGATTTGAATAAAGGTAATGGAGGGATAGACTGAAATTAAATGAATGACGTAGGCGCACAGGTTATTGTAGCAACGTAACGTATGTAAGCACGACGTATAAACGCAGAATCAGCGACCAGATCAGATAGATGGACTTTTAAGAAATGATGATGATGATCGATAACGACAATACTATAGTAAGTATCTACAAAAAAGCAAACCACACAACTGTACATACTACATACTAGTCAGCTGATCTGATCTCACACTCGGTCTATATATATATATATATATACGCCTCAGCTCCCATCACCGTTGTATGATAATCCTGGAAATTCATATTGAAACTGATCCAAGAGACGACAACTATACGTCTGCTGCGGTTCGCTGCGTATATATATATATATATATATGCATGCTTGCTTTTCAACTTAACTACCATCTGCAAATATATATACATATCGATCAAGTTAATGGCTCATGCTACCGAAACACCACCATCATCATCAGGAAAACTAGACCGGAAAACTGTGGAAAGGAACCGGAGAATTCACATGAAAAATCTCTGCGGAAAGCTTGTTTCTCTTATTCCTCCTCAACACCTCCAACCTGCATCATCCAGGGTATAGATACATACATATATATCCCTTCCATCTATCTATCTACGCAGGCCAATTTAATTATATAGTATAATTTATTTTCGTGCCCTAGCTAATTAACTAGCTAAGCCTCCTTTAATTTCCAAAAATTTATTTATTGCAGGAGTTGGTGTCGCAACAAGATCAACTTGATCAAGCAGTCACATACATTAAGCAGTTAAAAGAACGAGTAGAGAAACTAAAGAACGTGAAGAAGAGGAAATTAGTTCCAGCGGGAAAAGAAGAAGAAGAAGAAGAAGAAGAAAGGTGCAGCGGCAGTGCACCTGCTTCCTTAAAAGCTCCTCCGATTCTTCAAGTTAGAGATTTGGGTTCAAGCTTGGAAGTAAATTTTATAAGCTGTTGTACAAAAAATTTCATTCTGCATCAAGTAATCAAGATTGTGGAAGAAGAAGGAGGTCAAGTTGTGAGTGCAATCTTTTCTACCATTGGGGATAAGGTTTTCTATACACTCCATGCACAGGTACTATACGGTAACCCCACAATTATTAAGCAATATAATTCAAACTGGTGGCTTTTTTTCTTTTTTCCCCCTTTTGCAAATTATGAGACATAAAGTTAAGTAAATGATTCTATGTTTTGATATATTCTACTTTAATTTTGGTGCGTGCAGGTAAAAGTTACTAGGTTAGGTATGAACACTTTAGAGGTTTATGAGAGGTTAAAAAAGCTAATAATCAGCCAATTGCCAGCTAGACAAGAATGAAGCAGCAGCAGCAGCAAGCAACCCTTCTCTCAAAATCTTGTAGATTCCGACAGATTCAATCCTCAATCCTCAATCGGAATCATTATTATTATAATATAGACCGATGTAATAAATTTTAAATAAATAAATAATCCCAGTAGGTTTCGTGTCATATATAAATAGTAGTTTTTCTTAAAAGATTAGAGAAATTCATTAGAATACTTATATTTTGATATAGTGAGTCTGCTAATATGTATATATATATATATATATATATTTGGATTGATTTTGGAATAGTATGTCTCGTATCTGTCCTTCATATATAGCATATTCACGCATGGAGGATATACATGCATGATAGATAGTTTCAATTCAATGAACCAATACTATTCAGATGCGCACACGCATGACAGCTTCAATAATGAACTTAATTGTCTTGACTAAGATTCAATTAATGCATGCATGGTGATGTTATTTGGCTCAGTTTTGAATAAGTAGTTTAAAATATATAATTAAAGTTTTGTAAAATAACCGTTACTTTGTTTATATTATCTTACATACTTTAATTTGATAAAATCTTTAAAATAATAAATTATAATAATTAATATGCTCAGAATCAATATAATTAATCGTACAAATTGAATTAATTTTCAAAAAGTTTTTTTTTTTAATAATTGTATTCAAACAAATTAAATAAGTTATAATTAACATTCGGTTTATAAAGAATAAGAAGAAGCACATTAATAATAATAATAATAATAATAATAATAATAATAATAATAATAATAATAATAATAATAATAATAAATAAATAAATAAATAAATAAATAAATAAATAAATAAATAATACAGATCTGGAATATAATTGAAGAAACAATTAAAATAATACTGTAAATAAGTTAAGTTGTTAATACAAATTAAGCATGTATGTCAGTATGTATATCCAGATTCAATTAATCTAGTACTTTAATTAGTGTACTAACTTGATTTAGAAGCAATGCAAATTAAGTTAATAAAGCACGTCAACTGATCGAATCCAGGTAGATTCAATTAACCTACTACTGTATTATATTTTGTGTTTTATATATATTATCCAATTAAGGGCTCCAACAAGCTACGTACCTAGCTAAGCTAGCTAGCTACCAAATACTTCAACCTAATTTTAACTTATAATATCATAGGCTAATTGCCAACCATATCAGGCCAATTAACCAAACTGATTCTTTTCAATTCGTCGCAATAATATATGAATGTCATCTCTGACTTTAATTTTTCGTTTTCTTCTGGTTGTAATGAGTATTAATAATGGATCGGAGTGTGTATGTATACATATATTATAATGTCACGAGTCAACATATATATATAATATATTTCACCCCTCCGTCCTAACATTCTAAAATATAATATCAATGGACCAATTTATATGTTTAATTTCCGGCCGCTTAAATTTTTAACTAATTAATTATATATGTGTGTATTTTATATTTTTTTTTAAATATTTTTTGTTGCAATTCCTAGGACTAAATTAAAGGCAAATTGCTTGTTTTGAAAGGTTGCTTTTTCATCATCAAAGAAAATCATCATGTCATTTAAGAGCGAGAGAATTTTACTTTTTGTGTATAAAAAATCTTTCTCAAGTATACTGAAGCACAACGAGTCAACAATTGACTCCACTGAGGCTCGAACTCACTCCCATCATCCATGTGGGAGTGTTAATCGGGACACCGGATGCCACTTGACCACAAAGTCTTTGGCATAGACTATTTAACTCATCTCATCCAACTTTCAACATCAAAAGTTAATTAAGTGTAGGTAAAAAATCATTATTTACCTTTCATATATGATATATGTATCTCATTAGATAATAAGTTGTAGGTATCCTTTTACACTTTCTTTTACATATAAATGAAATCAGACAATGAGAATAGTTTCATAATAACAAAAGTTGAAGTTCCATGTCACCTTCATTCGAATACGTCATCAAAATCTAATTGGATGACTAATTGTGACAATAAATAAATAAATAAATCAGCCAATACTGTGTAATAAAAAGAATTAAAATAATAGAACTAAATGTGACAATGTCATGTCTAAAAGTAAATTTTATTCTAAAAAATAATTAAATTGCATTTTGTCAATTAGTACATGTTAATAGTTATGGAAGAAGATCAAATGGGAACGGCCTAACTGTGGAGAGTTCTTGTTGGGTGCCAATAATTTGTCAAATAACAAATTAGCTAAATCGGTATGTAGTAGAATAATTAATACAAAAAATATATATATATAAAAGTCAAGTCTCAAGCAGTGTTTATCCTAGTTCACCTACAACTGATTTGGAGATGATGAACAAAAGACAAAATTGGAAGTTTCCATCAGTGCCGCGTAAATGTGGAATTCAATTTTGTATTCACTTTAGCAACGACAGGTATATATGGATGTGAATATGTGATGTTAGTTTGTCCTAGCTTGCTCCATTATGTACCCACGTACAACATTACTAATTTAAGTCCAGTGCAATTGTATCAATAATATAATGAAGCCAATGAATATATATATATTTTTTTTTTGTTTCATTAAAGATTCTTTTTCTTTTTGAATTGACAACATAGAAACTACACCATACAAAGAGTTGAATAAGAATAGCGAATATTATGTTTCCAAAAACATACACCTCTATTCTTTGGTGCATGCACACTTTTACTATTCTAACACTAGTCAATTCAATATAATTCCTTCTAGAATACTGACAACGACCAAAGACTATCGAACTTTTTCTTTAGTCACATTTTATTCAATTTTTATTTCTTAATGTTATAGCAAATTATTAACTATAATGTATGTTTTTTTTTTTTTTTTCCTTTTGTATTCAATCAAAAACACACAAAGTAAACAAAATATTTACAGTTTTCCTTTATGAAATATCAGTGTTTTCCCCTAAGTGTACCTACAGCGTTGCATTTAATTTTGCAAAACTACCTCGCTCTCGCGTCTAAACGAAGTCTTCTGATCAATTACATTTTTCCAGAAGAATATGGTGGCTTAAATTTAATTTCACATCGACCGAATTAAGTAATGGGAAAGAAAAAAGTAGTTGTCTGTAATATACTAATATGGTAGAATTACACTCCTATGCGTTTTTTTTTTTTTTGGGTCAAAAAAGAAATAAAAGGAATTATTTTCATATTAATTTTCACTTGACAAAGCCAATTGCATACTAACATGTGAAAAATACTATTTGAACTTCTAAATTATACTCTTTAGTTTTACTCTCTCACTAAAAATATTGATGTTGACATTTTGTTAAAACTCAAATGATGAAATAACTTATCATCGATCTCTTGTCACATCAGGGATGAATGATGAAGCACAAGAAACAATCAAGCTGAGTGCCCAATGACCCACGACCCACGAATAGAGGCATCTTGGGGCTTATTCGTAGTCTATTAGAATTGGGCCTCTTACTCCTAATATAACAAGTGCAAATTATTCTGTGGATCCGAGTTCACCTTTCGATTTTGAATGTTCACATCCAAATTGTATACTACGAACATATAATGTTAACATACACAATTTACATATCAAATGTTCACAATTTACAATTTGTATACTACGGACACACAATGTTAACATACACAATTTATATGTTTTGACTTAGAAACACAAATTATATTTTAAAAGTTTACAATGGCCTCGGTGGAGGCAACTGTTGACTTTTGTTATTGTTGTTGTTGTTGTTGCCCATAATGATCATTTTACATGTTAATTGTTGACTTAAACATCTCATTTTACCAAACATCTTTTTACAAATCGCTGATACAATATGCTGGTCAAACCTGTTAATATTATCGGACATTCGCTAACTGATAACATAATCCACTGACCGCTAATCATTGATTGCCCAAGCCTATATCTTTATAATGTCAAGTTGGCTTTTTGGATAAAAGTCGTCTTCTGGGTCTGGTTGAAACTTTCAAATGATTCCCTATAATCATAAGCCCTATTTTTGAATTATATTGATGGAGATTTTGTTTTTAATCTTTAATTTCTTCGTTGATGCGACTTTACTTGCTTATAAATTAAAGTTAAGGGGTAATTAAACAGTGGAGTTTAACTATATAATTGAATTGAACATAAATTGAAGACGACTATACTGGGACTTTAGTTAGCGTTTTCTGCAAATGAATCGAATTCACACATATATCTATGATGCATGCATGCATTACATAGTATAAAACAAATCTTAATTCCAGCAATGGTCCTCCGACTATGTTGATTTTCCAAAATTAGTCCCCGACTTTTAATTTGGACAATTTAGGTCCCTTGACTTTCAAATTCTTTCCAATGTTGGTCTTTTCGTTAAATTTTGGTTAAATTGAGGTCAAATGAAGGGGTAAAATTGTTCGTTCACTTGTATACTCGTATTTCTTCTGTCCTATACACTATATATATGAATATAATATCAGTCGAAGAGACATCGAATGAGATTATATGGCTTCGATTGAGACTTCAACTGAGATTATATTCATATATACAACGTATAGGATAGGAGAAATACGAGTAATAATACACTAAACATGTTAACGGATAATTTTACCCATTCATTTGACCTCAATTTAACCAAAATTTGACGAAAGGACCAACATTGGAAAAAATTTGAAAGTTAAGGGACCTAAATTGTCCAAATTAAAAGTCAGGGACTAATTTTGGAAAATCAATATAGTCAGAGGACCATTGCTGGAATTAACTCCATTTCAAATAAACATATAATATAATGTTTATATACTTTATATTTTCATCATCTCTTCATCAATTCTCAACCTTTTATTTACTTACACATATATTATATTATTAATGTAAAAGAATAACATACTGTAATTATTTTAATATATGACCCTGTTTGGTAAATGGCTGTTAGCTGATTGGGTTGGCTGTTTGGTTTAGAAGGTATGATTTGTTGATAACATAACATTGGCTGATTGTAGAAAGTTGTTTGATAAATTAGCTGTTAGCTGATAGCTATTTGGTATAATTTCTTTTCTCAAAAAGCTAATTGAAAAAGCTGCTTTGAGTAGCCTTTTGAATTTTAGCATTTTGAAGTTACAAAAGTTTATTATTTACCAACTAATAGTTGTCAAATAAGTCAAAATTGGCTGATAGGCTGATTATTTACCAAACATGGCCGATATGTCGGTGTTCATTCATGTGTGCACGCATGCAAGCAATAAAGAGCCTAAGTTGTGAAACATGCCGCATGACCCAAACAAAATAAGATGCATTTATTATTAACAAACTAACAATAGAAATGGTTTGCCAAAGGCCTTGTGGTCAAGCGGCATGAAGTAATTCTCCCAAGTAGGAGGTCATTGATTCGAGCCTCAGTGGGGTCAATGTTGACAGGAGGTCATAGGTTCGAGCCTCAGTGGGGTCAATGTTGAATTTGTTGGCTGGTTTATTTTTCTAGACAACACAAAAAGCAAGAGAATATATTTACTTAGCTAGCTTGTCGATTGTCATGTTTATAATTTGGAAAGCTGGAGAAATGTTCTTTTTTTCTTCTTCTTCTTCTTTTTTTTTTTTTTTAAATAAATTTTGAAGTAACAAATTAGACAGGTTCTCCATTGGGAGAAATGATTGGCCTAACCTCTAGCTAGCTTTCTCGATCTCTCATTTGAATGTATTTATAATTCTTGAAAATTGAGTTTCTAGAATAAATTTTAAAAACTATATAAGCGGATGTGCTGGGATCGTTGTATGAGTCTAGATCAATGGTAAAAGATATAGTGACATTTTGATAATTTTTTACACCAAATATATTTTTGTAATGTATTAAGTGCTAGTCTGTGGCGCACTACGAGTTGGTCTATGGTGCACCACAAAATGTTGGTCTATGGTGCACTAAGTATGTGTTAGTTTGTGGTGCACATGAAAATGCTTTACGGTGTATTGGACTCAAAGCACCACCAAGGCATCAAGCATATCTACATGCACCTCCAACCATATCTAAATATCTCAACATGTTATTGAAATTACCAAAATGTTTCGTTTTCGTTTTTATTGATTTTCAACCGTTGATATGAGCTCATCCAACAGTCACGATCTGTCCACACACGTTCTTACTAGAGGAGTCATCAGCACCGAAACAAGACCTTATATATATATATATATATATATATATATATATATATATATATATATATAAAATTCAATTCCTAAGTAATATACAACTATAATTTAGAATCATAATAATGTCAATTTAAAAATGCGTAACCTTATGTTTTTCAAAATTTGATTGTACGTATGTACATGCATGTATTACAAATGTTTCTTTCTTAGTTTAAATGATAGAACTTTAGAACATATATATAGATTGGCATGCTCTTTCTATATATATATATATATATATATATATATATATATATATATATATATATATATATATATATATATATATATATATATATTCCTAGGTTGTATTGTGTTTTTTAGTCTTACGTTTTGTACTGTATATTTAGTGTACTGTGTGTATTTTAAACCTGTTCCGAAATACAAGTTCTTATCATACTCATTATACACTACCATATAGAACTCTTTTAAAAAAAAATAAAAAATAAAGAACTTGAAAGCTAAGATATTATTTAATAATGTAATAACATTTTACAAATTACAACTTCACTTACATGACTTGGACTGCTAAATGATTTTCTTTCTTTTTTCTTTTTTCTTTTTTGAATTATTTTTACCAACAAATTAAACTAAATCTGCTGATTTTACAGATTATAATTTTACTAAAAAAAAAAAATCTAAGCGAATGAATCATAAAAACTTGTGTGTTGCCATCTTAGCTTGTATTAAGTGATTAGTTGTTTGAGCCTTCCATAAACCCTTGAAGTTTCCATGCCTAACCTAGCAACTTTCACCTGCGCGCAGGCATAAAAAAATATATATACATAAAAAAAAAATATAAAGAAATGCTAATTATGAAATTAGGTAGGTATGTAGTTGCATTATATATAATGGATGTAGTGAAAATGAAATGATGGAAATAATAATAATAATAATAATAAGAATGACTAGCCTGTGCATGGAGTGTATGGAAAACCTTATCCCCTACGGTGGAAAAACTTGCAGTCTCAACTTGAGCCCCTTCTTCTTCTACGATCCTTATGAGTTGGTGCAGCATCAAGTTGGGTTTATTAGTAGCACTCATCAAAACTACTTCTAAGGTTGACCCCAAATCCCTAACTTCAATTACTGGCGATTTTAGTAATGTACAACCTGCTGCAGTAGTTGCACTTTTTTCTTCTTCTTCTTCTTCTTCTTCTTCTTCTCCCCAGCTCATTTTCTTCTTCATCTTCTCTAGTTTCTCTACTCGTTCTCTTAATGCCTTTATGTATGTGGCAGCTTGATCAAGTTGATCTTGTTGTGACAGTACTGATTCCTGCTGATAAAGCAAAAAAAGAAAAATTAAATAAGCTAATAATTAATTAAGGCATATATATACATATATACATATATACCTTGGATGGGTAAAAGTGGTGGGGAGGAATAAGAGACACAAGCTTTCCACACAAATATTTCATATGAATTCTTCGCTTCCTTTCCACTGTTTTCCGATCAGGTTTTTCTGAAACACCACCTGTACTGCTAATTATCCTCATCTTTTCCTCCATCATATCCATCAGATCACCTTTCTCAACTAAATCCTCCATCCTAGACAGACACAAAGAGAAATTTGTCAACCCCCGTCGGCCGGGAAGCTAAGTAGCTAGCTATCCCTAGGGTTTCACTTACAAACCATTCAAGATTTCTGGCGCATATATATAGACCCACCTACGAAATCTTTGTTGTCGTCTAACGCAAAGGTCAATTGTAGTTGGTGGTGTATACAGTATACGAGCTGAGTGCGACGTTAGCTTGTTCACATCCCCTTTTTATATCTTTTGTTATTTCATTTTTAACTTCCTTTTTTTTTTTTTAATATATTGGTATAAACTAACGTAATTGTGGTTTTTGTAATTTAATTTTTAGATGTATTTTCCTTTTTTTTTTTTTCTTGTATCGAGAAAAAAAAATTCCGAAGACGGTACGGCTGTAGTATGTAATTGATAGTCAATTAATGTGCCGAAAAAACAATAGTTTGGCTTTGTAATAAGCAATTCCTTCACGTCACTTACTCATTTTTTATTAATACAAAAAAAAAAAAAAATACATAATTTTTACACTCGATCTGATCTCTTTTCCAACTGTATGTTGCATATATAATATATTTGTTAATTTTATGACTTTTGGGCAATAAATAGCTAACTAAAGGAATCCACAATAGTACATTTTGAAATGTTTTTGCAAGTTTTAATTTAAAGCTTAGGTGGACTCTACGCTTTAATAAAATTTTTAACTATTAATAAATTCTGATGAACAATTGAAATCGGTTCTCACTTTTTACCTTAGACTCTATGCTTTAGGCTTTAGGTTTTAGATATACGGATTTAGAGTTTTGAGGGTTTTGAGGACTAAAAATCGTCAAAACCCTTAAAACCCTCCGCTCTAACCCCCCTTTTGGCGCGTACGTACATCTATCGTGCACCATTCGACTATGTACCCACAATCCTTATACGGCCATGTTTTCATTTGATCCTCCACATACACATATGAGTAATTTATTATATTTTGATTCAAATCACTTCTAGTGTGTATTTCAGGTCAAAATAAACTTATAATATACCAAAAACAAATATATACGGAGCATCTATCAACGATTCATCTAACTACACCGACCTTATTAGTCAATGATATAAGCATTGGTAAACACATTTGAAATCCAAATAGACAAATAGTCCAGCCAATAACAGTACGGATTATTATTATTATTATTATTATTATTATTATTATTATTATTATTATTATTATTAATTTTGTTTTAAATTGGGTTATACATTGTACCTTGTCAAATTGGTCCAGTGTTTTTGGTAGTTTATATAGTTAATTACGTCTCCAAAATTATTTATATGCCATGCGGCAGTAACTTTAGACTAAATTTAACATGCAATAATTGTAGAATCTCTACAGATATATATATGAAAATGACAACACGTATTTACTTAATTAAGCTAATTAAGTAATTATAATATGTGGTATATGGTGCATTAAATATCATAAACCATGGGTAGGTTCAGATATGAGATGGGGTCTGATACATGCATGCGTTGAATTTCATCCTTAATCCTCTTTTATGTATAATAATTACACTAAAATATTTAAATAAATTTCATGCACTGATCGAACAGTAAATACTTGACTTATTTCTTTTACGAAGAATGTGAGAGAACTTAATCTCATCGAATCTTGCGACAATATAAGACCAATAAAAATGATCAAAATATTAGAAATAAATTTAAAAGAATTTATAAGTATATTAAAAAGTAAATGCAATGTATAAATTATTACATTTAATGATGTCAATGTCTAAAAAAAAGAGTAAATCAAAGAAACAAATTGTTAATATACAAGAAAGTATGTACAATATATAAGATTGTGATCATTGAATCAATGTTTCAATAGTCGCTTAGCTAGAAAAATAAGACACAGAAAATTAGTCTAAAAATTATACAAAAAAAAAGCAAAATTTAAGACAAAATATAAATTATGCTATTTTCTTCCTCTCCGTCCACCTGATTTATTTGTTTCAAACATTATAGAACAAAAAAGCGTCTAGATGTATTTCTCAAATAATCAAATTTAAGCACTTTATCAACTCCTTCCATTTGCCTTCATGCGAGAATATGGATGTTTTTATCCCGACACTAAGGCATAAATAGAAGTTAGGATTTGGAGTTGGGTTGGATGAGATGAAGACAAGAACGGGGTGAAGGAGATGATGCAATTCATAGCTAAAGAGACAAAAAAAACTGTAAATATAAGTTTAATTGAACTTATAATAAATAGCAGGAATACAAATTTATTTTTGTATATATTTGTGTAGTAGCTCGTTAACACCACTGATGATATAGGCTCTAAATTGAACTCAGATCTTAACAACACCACAAAAGTTATCCAAGATTTATACATTAGTCTAGATTTGGGCTGAAGTTTAAAGCCCTTAATTCGAGTGTCAATTATTATTTGGCCTGCTCCTAGCAGAATTAGAAAGAGTGACTTATCCACTGGACTGATTACAGAAAGCCCAAAACTAAAAGTAAAACAGGCCCAAATCCAGTTCCCTATAGACCGTCGTCGATGAACTTCCGAATTTTACTTTCCCAAATTTCACCATCGACCAGGGGGAAAACTTTTCAGAAGTAGAACTCATCAACTCAACTTCACTATACTGACTGAAGATCATGATTTCCCGGGATTATATTTCCTTCTTCTTCCTCGTAGCCGCCACGATCTGCTCCTCTCCCCAGGCAAACCCTTCCTTACTTGTTGTTTTTTTTTTTTTTTTTTTTTCCTTTTCTTTTGTTTTTTTGGGAAAGGGTTTATTATTTCTTCACAAATAAAACTGAAACTAATATTTTGAACCCTATTTTCTATAGGTTAATGCTGATCCATCACTCTCCAAGTCCCCCTTCTCTGTTGCTCTCGATACACTTCAAGCTCAAATCAAGTAAGTTTAATTTCTTCCCAAATTTTGCTTTGACCGTCCACCCCATTTTGTCAAGACCTACAGTGTGGGATGGTTTGGGAATTGAAATAAATTTGGTGGTTCGGGTGAAGATTAAATTTGGTGTTTTTGTACTGTGTATAGCTATACATTTGAGAATGTTGGGTTGCTTCGACGTGCTATGACGCATTCATCGTACTCAGAGGAGAATAACAAGGGTCTCAGCATCCTAGGGGAGAAAGTGATCGAGACTTGGGTATCAATGCTGTTGCTAGTCCACAACATTGACACTTCCTCCAGTGATCTGAACGATAAGATTTCCCAAGTGTCAAAGGTGGAGACTTCATGTGCAGGAGATGGAATGCAGTTGAATTTGCAGAATATAGTTAGAGTTTCTTCCAATACCAATTCCACAACTCCTTCAGTGGTGTGTGGAGCTTTCCGGGCAATTCTTGGGGCAGTTTCTTTGGACACAGAGAGTACAGACAGTGCTGGCAAGTTGTTTCTGAAAATTCATGCTTGGGGAGCTTTGGCAATGTAAGTGAAGTGACATCTTGCTAATCATCTTCAAATGGTAGGTATTGGAATCTTGCTTGATGCCTGCCTGCCCAAATAATATATATATATATATTAGTAGGTATGTAAGTGAAGAGCAATAGAACACTGATTAGTTTTAGCATATGGTCTTGAATTGGTTGTGGATTGGAGTGACCTACTTACTTATCCTGTATTATATATATAAGTGTTTATGTGTTTCAATCTAATGCTAATGCTTTGTTATGGATAAAATTTGCTGAATTATTGTCTCATCTTCTTCACATTTATTTATAATTAAAAGTTGTAAAGCTGCGCTGGTGAGTGGAAGGAATATATGTTAGTTGAGAATAGAATATACTCCGGATCCTGCAACATCATGTTGAGAACTAACCCAGCTCCTGCTCCTTTAATTCTACAGGCTAATAGGCAATAGCGTATTAGCGTGGCTTGCCTGTGTTGCTTACTAAACGCCATTTCCGTTTGATTTGATTTGTCAATTATCATTTATCAGTATGATTTGACATAAGAAATAATTATATATGCAGTAGTGGTGTGTGTAAATTGCAAAGCAAAGCAAGATTAAAAGTGGGGTTTTCCTGACTAAATCCAGATCATTATGCACCAAATTCGTCCTTATCTTGCACCTTATTACCACTTTCAAATCATATTTATATTTTTAAAAAAAAATCTTGAAAGAAAGTAAGCAAGCAGTAAATAGATTCCAGGAGTAGGAGGAGATCAATGATTGGCTCCCCAGTACCCGTAAGGCCGTAACACGCACTGGAATATTTATTTTTATATATATATAGCGTCTGTTTTTATTATTCACACCCAAAGTTTGTAGCTTTTTAATCTGGGGGTCTGAGATTCCTATGTATGGAAGGGCGTGAAGTTTCATACACTAATAAGGATGCGGAGGCGAGGAGCGAGAGCCCGGAAGTAGTATTGTTCCAGCGGCGCTGCTGCTTCTGCTTGCCATGTTTCGGGTCAGCGAACCGGGGCGGGTTGAGATGGTGGCATAAGCAGCATCAGCATCAGCATCAGCTGGGAGGCGAGGTGGAGGAAAGATCATTGTTGAGCAGAGGAATCAGCGCCCTGAAGAAGCTCCGGGAGTTGTCGGAGATCGTGGCGGGGCCAAGATGGAAGACCTTCATCCGCCGTTTTAACAGAAGCAAGAGCGGAAGCGGAAGCGGAGGGAGGCAAGGGAAATTTCAGTACGATCCTCTGGATTATTCCCTTAACTTCGACCAAGGCCCCGGGAATTTGGAGGAGGAGACTGAGTACGCTTACCGGAACTTCTCCGTCAGATACGCCTCCATTCCGGCGTCGGCTAAGGCATCCATGGATCTGGGTAAAGATGGGCCCAGCTTCGTCTAAGTGCGCTGCGCCGACCGTTTACTGGTGGGGTGGGCACGTTGAAATGGAAATGATCGATCGCTAGCTGTAGGCTGTAGCTTCCAACAATCAATATCTACTCTCACATGCACACCTCATTATACTGCTTTTCTATCTTTTACTTCAAAAACAATTATTTCCCCTTTTTCTTTTTTAAATTTTCAAATAGACAATTGTTGTTGTGTATAAAAAAAAATGGGTATTTTTTTTTTTTTTTGAAATGTTTATTATTACCTGGACCATGGAGTGACTGAAATACAAAGCATTAATACTCCGTATATAATTAATTATGATTGTGTTAGTTCAAAGAAAGTAAGAGAAGAAGATGCGTGCAAGTTATATATGTAGAATATTGAAATTGTTGCTCAAACGTAGTTAGTGGAGATGATTTAAGTTTGAAAGTCATAATCAATACTCATTTCACACCAAATTACATCATCCATATGATCTCTGAAATTAAAGCTAATTAATACTCGCGTAATTATTAATTATTAATACAATACAATGAAGGCAAGCACAATAGACCAAAAAGCTAAGGTAAAAGTGGAGAACAGAACATATTCTTCCTTAGAAAAGTAAAAGTGTAAAGATAATAAAATTGAAAGAAGATGAGAGAGGACAGTATATTATAGTGCAGGCAGCCAATCCACACAGATATTACATTACAAAATGCTCTAAATAAATACGTATGCCACGCTCCTCCGGGCATGTAAAGTGTGAAATTATACATGATCAAACAAATTGAGTTTGTATTAGTGATTGGCAGGGGCCAGGGGATTATGAGAAGAAAACTTATAATTATCTTTCTTGGACCAAAGCCAAATCTTGGATACTGAGAAGCTTTCCCCTTCAGTTCTGGCACTGATCTTCTTTCCTTCTAATGAGCTACTGCCACCACTGGGACCTTCAACATTCACAACCTTAGTGCCTCCACCATTACTAATACTAATACTAATACTAATACTAGGTAGAGCAACCTGCAAATCTGAATCACCAACCACATACTGAAATGACCCCATAGAGAAGCATCTCCTTGCATCCATGTTACACCTACTACTACTAATACTGCTTTCCCTTTCATCTTCACCTCCTTTTTCGCCTGAACCCGAACCCCCCTGCCCCTGCAAATTCAGGTTTCTGAATTTTCCAAGCCTCACTGAAAACACCCTCATGTCACCACCATTATTTTCTTGCATTATTTGCGTCTTATTATGAATGCCCGAGGAGGGCCGACTCCACCTCCTCCTCCATTCTTCAGGAGCCAACACCAAATTTGGATGAGCAGAGCTACTAATCACCCCTCTGCACAAAGGGCATGTGGAGTTTGACAGCAACCAAGTGTCTATACAGTGGATGTGAAAGGCATGGCTGCACAAGGGCAGCAGCCTCAGCTTGTCGTCGCCTGAAAATTCACACAAACAAACAGCACAATCAAATGGCTCCTTCAAACCCATGATATCCTTGTACAAAAACAGTGGCAGGTTATCTATGATGCCTTGGTCCAGCCCGGAATCGTGCAAGCGAAAGAGCTGTTGTAACTGCCGCTGCAGAGCTTGGGAGCCAGAAGTTGTTTCTGGGAATCTATTGGACTGAGAAACAGATGAAAAAGAAGGCCTTTTCATCAAATATCTAACCAGAAGATGAAACAGACCAAACAGAAAGAAGATAACAGCTAGAATTACTATCACCAACAACAGAATTGGGCTAATTCTACTCATGGAGATGGAGGAGGAGGAGGCTGAAATTTTTACAGAATTGGGTATGGCCAAGACTAGTGCAGTTTCCACATTTAGTTTGTAAAGGCATAAATCTGCAGACAGTGGTAGAAAATTAAAGGAAAAGAGAAGCATCAAAAGGACATCTTTATGCTCATATTAGCAAACACCTTTCTGACATACATTTTTCACAAATAAGTGGGCAGGCAGGGGGCAAAACAACCAATCTTTGAGAGAGATCGAGCAGTATAACCAATCAAACACAAACTGCCTCTTCAGGAGAAGAATTGAAACACCTCTTTATGCCTTTACATTACATAAAAAAGTTCCTCGGATGGACTAATTAGCAATGGAGATGATGACCCCGCCTTTCAAAGAAATATTTATTACTCCAAATAGAACCACTTGTACGTACTAGATAGTGTGGTACCTATACATATGTGAAGACACAAACAAAAACGCAAAACAGGTAACTGAAAATTCAAAGAAATTGTCAGAAAATGGTATATATAGGACAACTGCTACCTCTGATCTGCAATTAAGATGACCAAGACGTACTAGTGACTGAAGAATCTCCAGAGATAAGAGTTTTGGACTTTCTAGTCATAGCAGTGATTATGCGCTGGCAAATTTTAACCACGTCGGTGTTGATGTAAGAAGAAATCGTATTGAGATGTTTTGATTTGACAATACAAATAAAAGTAGATAAGAAGATAGAAGATTTTAGAAAGAGTTGCGCCCCAAAACACTACTTTTAATTTGTTGTAGTCAACGGTAGTTAGATTCAAGTAAAAAAAAACAATATGTTAATAAAATGGTTTGTGGCCTGGCAGGTGTAAAGGGAAAGACAGTGCATTCGAAGATTAAGGATATTGGTAGTGACATCACCTTACCTAAACAATCATCGCCACATATGTCTTTGTCACTTCCTCTCTATGAAATTATGAATATTTATGGAGGTTTCTCTGTCCAAGTTTGTGGCCTAAAATACTGAATACATCCTTTTTTTTTTTCCTTAATTCTTTCTAAATGATAATTACTTCAATATAACAAGAGTTAAATTTCTAAATGATATTTTTTTGGGGTTAGAATAATTCTTTCTAAATGATATTTACTTCAATAATTTACAATTAAATATAATTATAACTGTTTTATTTACTAAAATAATATTTCATTACTTAAAAAAAAAAAAAAAAAAAAACCTATTGCCAAAATCGTCAATGGCTATGTCTTCCCTTTTATTGTTATAGTGGTGCTCTATGTGCGAGTTACAATAATTAAGTGAATTCCACCTGTTTAGTTGGTATGTATGTCGTATGCTATAAAAAAAAATTAAAAAGATAATTAAAAAATTATATTTCAAATATTTATGCAGTTTAATTTTCTTAGTCAATGATGTTTTGGAACAAAATAATGACGCATGTAAACTATAATCATAAACAAAAATTGATAGCATGACAACATTATATTATTTATTAGTTAGACCTTGCTAGCTGTACGTGTTCTATATAAACATTTTCATACTCTAAATTTCACATTTTTTAACATTTCGATCTCTATGATATGATAATACAAAAGTGGTCATAAAAAAGTTGTTCAAGAAAAAACAAAGACAAAAAGAAAGGGACAAAATGGAAATGGATATTAAATGTTAGGAGAGCTTTGGCAACTTCGTATGATCAAGACAAAAGGGTTTCATTTATATATTGCAGTTATGCTGTCTATTGTTTAAAGTTAGGTAGGTTGGTGAATGTGGTCAAACGTTTTTATTTATAAAAATGATTATATATATATATATATATATATATATATATATATATATATATATATATTGGTTTTATGACTTTTGGGTAATCAAAGGCAGGCCAAGACTACCTGTTAGAATAGCGAGAATATAGGAAATATGTAGGAAAAATATATGGAGAGAATATAGGTATTGTATTGCTCAGGATTGCTTCCCCCTTTCTCCGTGTGTGGAGGGTCTATTTATACATATTTTGGGCCTAGAGCCCTACAAGGAATAAGAATCCTGGACCGCCCCATATTGGGAGTCCCTGTTACATTATAACTAATAAGCTCTAATCTTGTTAATATTACAAGTGCTAAGTCTAATCCTTATCGAACTCTTCTTTAGCTTTGTGTTGAGGGTCCTTCTTGGGCTTTCTTGATCCAATTGCTTTCTTGGGCCGGTCCATGTAGTCCAAGCCTAGTGTATTATCCATCATCCTGTCCCCCACTTTCTTGAGACTTTGTGGATACGAAGTCTCTAGAAAGTATACTTGCTCTCTTGGGCCGGTTCATGTAGCCCAGGGCTAGTGTATTATCCATCATCCAGTCCCCCACTTTCTTGAGACTTTGTGGATACGAAGTCTCTAGAAAGTATACTTGCTCTCTTGGGCCGGTTCATGTAGTCCAGGGCTAGTGTATTATCCATCAATATATATATATATAACTAGGTTGGTGAATGTGGTCAAGCATTTTTATTTATAAAAATGATTGAGTAACACTAATATATGCATAGACTAATGATCATATTAGTCCACTTGTCCGTGTGGATTTCAGGTTCGCCGAACTAATGCTATACCCATAAAACTTCAATTTGCCCCTAGAATCTAGAGATAAATCGTGATTCATACAAGTAACCCACTAGTTAGACCTTAGTCTTCATACTTTGCACGAATAATCTAACTCACATACACATACATTTTACTGGACCTTGTTCCTATTCATGCTTCCGTGGCATGCTTGTTATTTTTACACGTAGAACATGGAGTTATGGAGCACGTGACAATGTTGAGCCAGCTGCCATGGCAAAATAAAAATGTGGTCAGCTAGATATATCCATGTCGAATGCAAGAAAATTAAGAGATAGATCAGATATTGTTGAGTAATGTATGATGGCAAATTCTGTGGTGGGCGATGGATCGGAGGCGGAACTGTCTGTGTTGACAGATTATTATGGTATGGCATGCTGACCACTAGATTCGGGTCGTCTCTTGGTCACCAACGTCAACTTTAGCATTTGGATCCCTATCTGTCAGCCTGTCATCGTATTTTTCGAAACTCTGATCTTCATTCTGAAGGATATATAGCATTCAATTCACATATGCACGCGATATATCACAATGTTCACAACGAAAAGTCATTCATAATAATTGTAAACACAAAATATATATATAACAAAATCAGGCTACAAGTACAATCTAAAATATCGATACATAATCTATCTCAGTGTAAATTTGATATTTATATTTTATTAAATAACTTATTTAGTACTCCAATAACTGAAATAACAAGCTCTTTAGCATTTATCCAAAACAAACCATGCCACAATTTCGTTCAAGTAATCCGAAGAACAGAAAACTTAAAAAGTGAAAAGGCCAATTTTGGCAAGCTAAGGAGGAAGAAACCCATTTGAGAAGGAGTTAAATTGGCAGCCCATGATGAGAAAAAGAACGCCAATGCGTATGTGAGGCCCAATTATAAATTAAAAGTAAAATCCAGAGCAATCGAGGTGATAGCCGCGCCGCAAATGGAAGTCCAGAGAGATAGAACCAAATTAAAGAATTGAATTCAAGCATCAATTACTTTAAACTTATTTGTCCGATCCGGCCTTATGTCAAATCAATCAAAATTGTAGTCGTACAGGATGCACGGGAGTAAAGAGTAATATTCTATTTACACATTACAAATCCAGCTTTCAATATAAAACATCACCAATACAAGTTTTTTGTGACTTGGGGAAGGAGGGGTGAGTACAGATCAGAGGAAAAAAGTCTTACTGTATGAACTTTGATTTTTATTAGACTTGTGAGAACTTCCAGAATTTATGATTTTCATGCACTTAATCACGTGCATTGCAAGTTTGCAACACAGCGCTCGGTGTAGCGCTACGTCCTATTTTTTATTTATTTTTTTTCATGTCACGTACACCTGTTTCTTTTTTTCCCTTCTTCTCTTTCCCTCCCTCTCCCCTCTGCTTGGCGTCTCAAAAACCACTCAAAAAAACATCTCAATAGTTGTTTGCACTAATGAGCTAGTAGCTAGCTAGGCGGGTTGCCCACCAGATACAAAAAGCAATAATCATATGGATGATTGAAACGGATCGGAGATTCCTTACCTTTATTTATGCGTGCTTTATATCATGCATGCGCTAGCTTGCTAGGAACAACACCAAAAGTATTTTTTTTTTTTTTTTTTAAAGTTGATGAACAGCGGGCACTACTACTAGTAGTGGAGGAGTGTTATAGTGCATGCAAATATTAAATATTTCATTTCGTCAAATTAAATTTACACACATACATGCATGTAGATGTAGTGCAGTGTACTGTGACCACCAAATCAAATCATGGTGGTATAGTAGTACGTGCAGAAGAGCACCATGAATTGTCTGTCATTCGTCCGACTTGAAGACACAAAAACCTCACACATCATTTTTGGCCCAGCTTTTTCATATTCTTGTTCTCCATTCTTGGGGTTGGAAAGGAAAGATGTCCTGTTTTAGTGCTATATAAAGTACATTTTAATCATCACCTACCCTAGCTTTCATCTTCATTCCACCTCTATTTTCTTTTCTTTTCTTTTCTTTTCTTTTATATATATTCATCTTTCAAGCTAGCTAGGTATTTATATAAATACTCCGATCCAATAAAATTAAAATTTTCCAGATTATGTCAACCTTAGCTTATTCATCATATGTAAGTATTGCTTCTATATATATGTATGATACAAACATATATACAGAGAAATTAAATATACTACTGTCTGAACAATATATATATTAGCAGGTTGGTTTCTGATCTGATGACCAAATTAAAACAAAATATTTTGTGAGTGATATGATTTAAGGTTTTAATTAGAAAAGATACAAGCTGCGGTGCTAGGCACGTACGTACAGTAGGACAGGCATGGTTTTAAAAAATGGACATGCACAAGGAGATGTTGGGTGAGTGTTGTAACTTGAAAGTTACTGAACATTAAATTAAAGATTCCATGTTTAACCATACCCTGGCCTAGGGCGTAGACATAAAGGGAAAGATCACAAGAGCTTAAATAAATACATACATATATTTAAATTAAAAAGCTGCTTTTATCAATCTTTATGTTGCTTTGTTGGGAAACAGAAATGCGTACTAGTAAGAATTGAAGGCGGCCGGGCCGGGGGAATGTTAGTTAGTCCCTCAGCTCCGATCCGCACTCCACGACGGAACTTCATATAGTGGTAGCAGCATATATAAAGCGCGCAGCTAGCTGGATGCCATCAACATACATATATAAACAAAAACTGTCTCTTTTTCAATTCTTTCTTGGTTTTTTTTTTCATGGGGATTATTAAATTTATACTTATAATAATTGTAATAATAAATTTTTTCTTGTTCTTAATTTAAATTTAATTTAATTTGTAGGCAAAGTTTTGTTCTATGGTCTTAGTATGTATAGAAAAGGAGGCGGCGGCGAATCCACGGTCAACTGTGAAGAAGACAGAAGCTAGCATTGGACCTGTGTTGCGTATTAGCTTGTATCTGAATCCATCTTCTGCATTTCTTTAATGTAATAAGGTTTGATCGAGATGACTCATTAACTAAAATAATTTATTAGTGGGCATTAGGCCAGTAATTAACTGGTTGATTTAAAATAAAAAAAAAAAAGCATTTAATTTGATGACAAAGAAAATAGTTTAAAAAAAAAAAAAAAACTAATTAAGCAGTGAATGAAATGAATCATGTAACAATTAACATATTTGTGTTACATAAAAGATATGCACATAGTCAGTAGAGTGTAGACAAAAACATAAGGTTTTGGGACCATTTGAAAATTCTCTCTTATCTTTATGCTATCTTCTCCACAGAATTCAACGCCTAAGACCTTAGAAATATTATTTTATCCATATCACTTTACTCATCATTATCTTAATTACTTATTATTTATTAAACCATATTTTAAGAAAAACATGCATGTTTCATAAATTTTAAATGTAATTAATTTGTTTTATCTATCTAATTAAAATTTTATTAGATACAACGTAACACATTAAATTAAATTAAAAATTAAAATTAAAATGGCTTTAGTTAACTCTGATCTTGTGTGTGCAGTGGTCATTTAAATGGATGCTAGCTAGCGCGTGTTTAATATTTAATTTAATTAGAAAACATGTATCTTTTTTGAAAAAGTGAGTGGCCGGCAATAATAATACAATATAAAAAGGTGCAGTGCGGTGGGTGTGGCTAGCTTAGCTTGCTATATATATATATAAAGAGAGAAATGAGTTGAATGCTTATAGTTTTGTGATAGACTAGCTTGAATTGCAGAGAGGCCATCCAGGATCGGAAGAAAGAAAAACATAATAGAAGAAAGAAGAGGATCGGATCGAGGGAGGAAATTAAATTAAAGCATCGCAATGGGAAACTGCCAAGCCATAGACGACAATGCAAGTCTTGTAATACAACACCCTGGGGGGAGAGCAGAGAAGCACTATTGGCCTCTCTCCGCCACCGAAATCATGAACACCAATCCCGGCCACTATGTCGCTCTTCTCCTTACCACCACCGCCACCACTCTCAACTCCTCCTCCGCGGCCGCCGCGTCCACCAATAATGTCCCGCCAGTTCAGAGGATTACACGCATTAAGCTCCTCAAGCCAACAGATACTCTTGTTCTTGGACATGTTTATAGACTAGTAACCGCTCAAGGTTAGTTCATAGTTGGCGTTAGTTTTATGTACTAATTAATAAAATATATATCATTAATTAATTAATTATGTTTTTCTTAATATATTATTCTGATCGGTATATATGTATGGTTTTCAGAAGTAATGAAGGGTTTATGGGCAAAGAGGCATTCACAAATGAAGCAGAAGCAACAGCATCAGCATCAGCAATCATCATCATCATCATCATCAGGGCCAGTTAAGAAGCATGAAAAACTTATTGCAGAAAAATCAACTACTTCAGATTCATCAAACAGAAGAAGAGTTAACGTTGGAAGATCTGAGGTGCATAAAACCCCCCACCTACCTATGCTAAACCGTTATTAATATAATTAATTTCCTTCTTCAATCTCCTCTACTCCATATATATATATATATATATATATATATATATATATAATGGCAGCCACCGACATGGTTTCTACGGTAGTCAAAAATTGAAAAGGGATATATAAAGTTAATTAATGAGTGTGTGTACGTACTGATGGAATTAATGAATAATCTAATTAGCCTAACTTGTATATATGCTTAGCTAACTATAAAATGAAAATGATTAAATTTATGCAGCAGCATGAAAGGAGACATAGGTCTTCTTCTTCTGCAGCAGGAGGAGGAGGCAGATGCAAAGCATGGCAGCCCTCACTACTGAGCATCTCCGAGGCCGCCGGAGTTAGCACCTGATGATTAATTACTCAATTCCACGGTCCACCACATACAATTTCAATTCCTCCGCAGTTAGTTAGTTTCTTTCTTCTTTTTTTTTTTTTTTAAAAAAAAGAATTTGTACCACATCAGATCAATATATATTCTACTGTAATCTATCTAGCTTAAATTAATTAGCTTTAACATTTGGTATTAGCTAGCTAGTAGTGCATATGTGCCCCGCAGTGTTACTTTTATTTCAATGGAAGAGCTAGCATGCTAGCTAATACCAAAAAAATTTAAATGTACAGCACAAGTCAAATGAATTAATTGGAAATAAAGAATGTATCTTGCTTCAATTCAATTCCTTAGCTTCAATCTTGCTAGATCGAGTAAATCTTGTTATTCTATATATATAATTACAGATACATTGATTAATATTATATTGTGGTATTTATTTAGAAAAATAATAATAATAATAATAATAAATGAAATGATGTATGGAGACAAGAAATAAGGAAAGAGATATGGTGGATAAATATGAGATGGATGTATGGATGGAGTGCGCGCATATATAGCTGTCAACTTTATGGACTGAAAAAGGCATCACAAATGTATAAATTATATATGCAGGCCGGGCGGTAGAGAAAAATATAATGTAAGATATTTGAAATTAATTAAAGATGAATAATTGAAGGTGATATGATCGAAAAAGCTAAGAAATTAAAATTAAAGAAGACAGTCGCCCGGCAAAAAGTATCATTTGCATGCGTGCATTATTATTTGGTAGTATAGGATGGATACCCACCCAAACATGGCAGTGTGCACTCCACTGCCCTCATGCCCTACCAATACCATGCCCCCGCCCTCCCCTCACATCACTCAAACCTTATCTTCACCATTCACAACAAATCAATCTCTCATCTGCGCCCTGCCCTACTATATATTCATTTATCATATCACTCAGCTCCTAAATCATTTACTACATTCCCCTACGTGGCTACGTCTCTAAATAATTGTTTTTTTTTTTAATCTTGAAAGGATCGGAGTATTAAGTAGATGAAACATGATTTTCATAATTAAATATCACAAATTTAATAATTCTCAAAGTTATTATATATAAATATTGAGTTGCATGCATTGAGGAATAAGGTAGACAATATGATGAAAAGTAAGAGATTAATCATAGTCTTACTAAAACTATACTACAACTGACAACTGAGCAAAGCTTACATGCATGCACTCATCAATAATATAATTATGCTTTCTGTAAATTTTTTTTTTTTTAAAGTTTGAGCAATTAAGCATATCACCCATGTTTAATTTGTTACGTTGCATTGAATCATCACTCCTACTTTCCACTAGATCCTTGTTTTCCTTGAAGATGCTTGCTTTCCCCCCTATAAATTAAAATAATATCATAAATGTTTTAGGTAGGGCTCCTCACTTCACTTGTTGCAGACTATGATTCAATTGGATGGTGGTATGTTACTCTACACCATTTAAATAGTGGTACTCCTATTTTATTCACAGTGTAACAAGCTAATTTTTTTGTCCTTGATTATTTTTCCATGTAAATCTCGATTAGTGTTTTCCAATTCTATCTATCGGGTTATAATCATTGCTCGTCTCATGTCTCATCCATCCGAACAGAAGTTTTCTGTTTTAATTCCCAAATGATGAAGCAAAGTACTAGTTTAAATGAGACATCTATATATGGAGAACAATAAAGGATATCATATCCATCCAATTATCAGTGAGGACATCAATATATACCTGATTTGATTTGAAGTGTTTCAATTCAGTGATGCATTGGCCCAGGGTTTGCAACAATTTGCCCATCGACGAAATTTGATCATTTAAATATTAATTTACTGATAAACGAGATACAAGTCTGCAAAAAAAAAAAATATATATATATATATATATATATATATATATATATATATATATATATATATATAGAGAGAGAGAGAGAGAGAGAGAGAGAGAGAAAAGAAATAATAATAAATGAAGATAGAAGCATATCAGCTTACAAGATAACAGCACAAAATAAAATAAAATAAATTAAAACTACAAAAAAATGAAATGGAAATGGCTGGAGATATCGCACAAAGATGATATTCTCCACAGCACAGTAAATCGACAGTCCACAACAATAAAACAATTCCAACAAAAGAAAGAACTGATGAGTACAAGCTAGGTATCATCCTTAATCATAAGCTAATCAAAGCTTTAATTTGCACAACTCTCTCTCTATATCTATATCTATATCTATTGATGAGATGAATTTATTGATAATTGAAGAGACTGCATGCATCATAAATAATTAAGCTTCTTCTGATCTGCAGTAGAATCCAGTACTTTTGCTGATATGATCAATTGCCCGCATCATTAATACGTACCATATATGTACTACTAGCTACTTAGTAATATGGAGCCTTGTCTTTTCGATTAACACCACCCTTTCTGGCAACAATTCTCCTAACAGAGAACCACCTCAATACACTGAACAACATTTTCCATCTCCTCTGTGCCTTGTCTGGGGTGACCGTTGTGCGACCCAAAAAGCTATTCACAGCGCTCTGCAGATAAGAATCTGACTGCTCAAAGCTAGAGCTGTGAAGCGAATAATCAGAATCGAAGTAGGGTAGAGGCTCATCCCCACAGAAAGGTTGAGTTACAGCATCTACTGTGTCATAGATGAAGGAGTTTGTATCTTGTCCAGGCAACCTTAGTGGTTGCTCAAACCTAACATCCATACTGTCAATGCTATGTAAATCATAAGGATCCAATCCACTCAAACCCCCAATGGAGTATATGGATGGCATGTTATCAGGCGATGGTTGATAATCACACATTGGAGCCTTTTGTGATGCGGCCAAAGCATTATTGGTGCCATCAGAATTTGCCATAGCAGATGAAGAGTCTGAAGACTGGATATGTGGAAACAGCGAGGACTCGTTGTCAAAACACACTACTTCTTCCCAGTGTTGAAGAGCAGAAATTACCAATTCACGTGCCTCAGCCTAAAATAAGCAAAGAAAGATGAAATCACAGGGCTTGCAGAAAAGAACAAATTAACAGCTAACTAAGAAAATAAATTTTGTGGCATTATTAGAACTTAGAAGCATGCCTTCTCAGTCTCTGATAGCTTTTCAGCAGGAATATACTGACAATCTACAAAAAGGCCCAATACTTGTGCCACAATGTTAAAAACCACACCATTCTTTTGCTCAGATCCAGAAGTGTAGTATGAGTACAATTTCTTGCCAAGAACACACGTTCTAGCATGTTCAACCGTGACTTCCCACATCTTAGTCGACATACCTGTCCCAAGGATCTGCAAGGTTTCCATAGGATAGGGGTCTTTAAATCTTATGTTGTTGTAAATGCAAGCTAAGTATATGTCAATGGCGACTTACATTCCGAAGTCTTGCTGGATCAAGAGATAGTAAAGTCAGAAAATCCTTTACTGTATATATTCTTTCCTTGCTCAAACGCCTGTGGAATGCTCCATCTTTACCAATTTTTTCGAGCCTCCATACTTCATCCAAGAGGGATGGCGGATGATGCTTCTTGTATACTGCAAATCAATAAGGGATAACAAAGTGATGGAATTAATTAAATAATTTAGTTATTAAATATGTTCCTGTCTTGATCTTCACTGTTTAACTCAGACACTGACTATATATAACTTGTATCTAAAAGAAATTAAAACATGTGGAACTTACATTCTCCTCGGTGGTCCCTTACAACAAAAGACTCTGTTTTTGCTTCTATAACCTTAATTCCATCAAAGTTATCCACAAGTCTTGCCCCAAGTCTGAACTTACGACTTCTAGTCCAGCTTGAATTATCTGTAAAGGAAATATCACCAACCAAACCAATACCATCTTTAAGGTTCAGAATTGCATCCCCATTAAGAAGAGGCTTCTTCCCTTCCCTTTCCCTCACAATGTTATCTCTAAATTCTTCAACTGTCCAATTATTCCCTTCATCACTGTCAAAATCTCCCTCAAGAACTACAATTTCCACCTTTGCAGATGATTCTGGGCCAGTTGTCACAACTTGTCCGCTAAGAGCATCAACCAAAGCGACTCTAAGACTCGAGCCATCCTCTCCTTCTATACGAGTTCCAGTAAATACAGGAGGAGAGATAGAATCTAAAAATCTTAACTTGAGGCTTCTTAATTCATAAGGGTGTGCATCTTTCCCACCATTCCTACACAATTAATACAAGTGCAAAGAATATCAATCAAATAGTAGAAACAAAAAACATTATCTGTTTCATGAACAACTATATTGCTTGAAATCGGAGCCTGATTCCATACCGTTTCAAACTGGTCATGTACTTTCTCAATGCTATGTCAACTTCCTCTTTTACCTGTAAGCTCCCAAGAAATTGAAAGAGTTACTACATTTCTTACTAGTTACAACGTTTGGAGACATTAATGTCCAAATTTTCAATAATCCAAAGGATTTTTGGGTTCTAAAACATAGTCATTTCAATGGAAAGCAATTCACATTAGACTGCTAAAAGCATCAGAACAACTACAAGGGGATGTGAACTTACAACTCTACGTATCAAAGGCTCCAAAACGGGCTCCATAAAAGTCTGCATTTTTCGCATATTCATAACCTCCAACACCACACTGTAAAATAGGTATATACAAAGCATAATCAGTAACAATGGAAACACAAAATCAATAATGTATGTGTGTGTGTGTTTTTTAAAAGATATAAGTTAGGCAAACCGTATGATAAAAAGAGCAATAAGTCAAAATTAGGGTTTAGGGTTGTACAAAAAACTAATTAATCAAACACTCATATTGATTGTTTAACCAATTAAACAGTTAATTGTGGTCAAATAAGTGAAAATTAGATGATAAGCTAACCATGTTAGTATGTTACCAAACATGACCTATGTACAAATCCATTATCTAAAAGAAAAAATAGAGTTGAGAAACAATTCAAGTAAACATTGTCACCTTTGTAATATGTATTATGGACCATCCAACAATTGCTGCACAAAGGTAGCAATAGTATACCACAAACAAGAAAGTGGCGACGCAGATGGCACCATCACAAAAGATAACGTTCAAACGCCATGTTTTGCATCAGCAAAAAGAAACAAGAAAAACTTTTTCCCCAAAAAGAAAAGCAGCCCTCTAACATACATCCATTTACTAATCAACAAAAATTGAACTTCCACACTCGGTCAATTATGCATAGCAATACAGTTTTAAAAGGATACTCCATTTGTCATTATTCTCTTTGGCAAAGCTAAAGCCTAAAAGCTGTCGACTCTTTCATTCTTTTGATTACTCCAAGAAACAGCCATGGAAATTCCAATAAAGGCAATTAAATTCTACCCATTTAGAAACATACAGTAAAGTTCCCAACTTCACACTCAAGCAAGAATCTTGAAATGAAATGGTCTTTTTATTTTATAGCACACCAAGCTAAACTAAGCTAAGGTAGTTTAGATGAGCCTGAGGGTGTGAAATTAAAGTAAAGAAAAAAACTTCAAAGTTTAGAACTTTAATTTAAATCAGCAGGATGGAGATGGCTTCATACCTTTTGAGGGAAGGAATCTTCCGGCGGCGTTTATCGTCGGAAAGGCCGCCGTCGGGTAGAGGCTTGTAATCCTCCTCGGGCTGCCGCTTCTGTGACATTATTTCCGACGGTCTGAAACTCCAAAAGATACGGCGGATTTAATGCTGATAACATTAAAAGTAAAAGTAATCCAACCAGCAGGCGGAGCGAGTGATCATGGAGATGGAGGAGAAAATCCGATTGTCCCACCAGTGGTTGAGGAGACAAGAAGACCAACATGCGTTAGGCGATGATGATGAAGAAGAAGAAGAAGAAGATACAAATAAATAAAGTAATACATTCAGAAGCACATATATAGAGATGATAGATGAGTACGTATGTACAGTGTACAGATGACACAACTCAATCATTAAAAATAAAATAAAATAAAAGAGAATGTGATTTCCTTTAAAGACGATAGAACATAGAGAAATAAAGGAGAAGAAAACAAAAAAAGTGGGCATATGTGTAATCAGGTAGAATTTGGCTGGGAGTGGAAACTTGAGAAACACAATGACAGTGTGTGGTTTCGCGGTGGTTATGTTACTGTTAGTTTTGGGATTACGACGGCACAGAGCGGGCCAGGAAACGGGAATTTTCTTTCATTATTACAACCAAGGAAGGAACGGACCTGTTGTTCAATCACAGCAGTCATTATGGACGTCGTCCAGTCCAGAGACAAATTAAAGCGAAAGAGAAAGGAAGAAGGTAAACCCAAACCGCGTTGCCCCACCCACAAATATGGTCCGTACTTGGAACCATGCGTCTCCGTTTGTCCCATTCGCACTCTTTAATTCTACTTTCAATTTTAAACAACTTTTTTACCATTCAAATTGCATTCAAACCCTATCATCGGTATCTAAAGCCGCATTATATTCTCTATGAAATTCATAACACTAATTCACAACTGTTCCCCACAAAATTTCAAATTTCAAATTTTATAATTACCAAGCTAATATCAAATTAACTTGATTGGATTGTCACCTGATTAAATATAATTCTATTACACATTTCATTTTTTTTTCATGGATCAAATTTTATTTTGATTTATATTTTAAAATATATTCTTTCTTAAAATATGAATGTTTACTTTTATAAAAGTAATACTTTAATGTGTAGTTTTAATATTTAAACGTTCAAATTTTAATCTACGTGTGTCAAATTTTAAGTCAATATTTGTGATAGGGGAAGTATTAGTTAGACTTGCAGTTTCAGCACTAGAATTTAAAACTTATGAAATAACAAAAGTATTGGGACTATTACTTTAGTTGTGATTTTTTTTTTTAAAAAAAAAAATTAATATTATCATGTAATACTTATTAACAAAATTTTATTTATTTATTTTTAGTTTAATGCAATATTATAATTTAAAAGATTTGAGATACGTAGTATATGATAAGTAATTAATCAAAATAGCATAGTCACCTGGTGTAGCGTCACAAGGACAAAAGTTGGTAGAATAGCACAAATATGGAATGTTTTTATCAGATCTACTTTTGAATATTATAATTACAAAAATAATAATAATACAGTAATGATTAGGTAATACTATAGAATGAGAAAAATATTTCCTAATTACAAAAAAAAAAAAAAAAAAATCTTTAGATTAAGCATTTGCTTATAAATTAAGTACATTGAAAGAAGTCACAACTCCATTTAATTTTTAAACATATTCAATAGTTTACAACATGCTTGGTCAAAGAAAATTTGAATTCCACACCCACCTGTAATTCATAAGCAAATTTATCTGACTAACTGTTCATAACTACTTTCTCAACCTACTGAAGCATAACGAGCCAACAGTTGCCTGAGGCTCGAACCCACTCCCATCATCCATGTGGGAGTGATGATGGGAGTAGTGTTAATCGGGAACCCACTCCCATCATCCATGTGGGAGTAGTGTTAATCGGGACACCGGATGCCACTTGACCACAAGGTCTTTGGCGCAAATTTATTCATTTAGTTGGAAGAAAATATATAATTCCACTAGTTTTTACGGAATTAGAATCTCATGTCCCCCGGTATTGATTTTTGGGAAGAAAAAAGATACTTTTGGGACAAATTACCCATTATCTTTTTAACCTAAAACTAATGTTTTATTTGTCTTATAATAAGTATGAACATTTTAGTCTTTATACTTATTCTCTTTCAAATATCATAGATATCAAACACTATAATTAAAATTTTTAATAATTCTATTTCTATAAATCAAACATTGGAATTTAAATTCTCACATTATTATTATTTCATTCCTCTCCTATTAAATTGCAATATCTTTCCCCCTAATTCAGTCATTACAATCAAATGCCCCGTTAAAGTTGATCGTAAAATATTGTAAATGTTCCGCCACACAAAACTTGCATAAACATAGAAAAGCATAAAAAATAAGAATGATTACAAAAATGTGGCAAGTAGGTGGTAGTGAGTCTAACCGTAACCAAAACAACAAGAGGTCATATATTCATGGAAACTTCGTTGTGTTACAGCACATAAGTCCAAAGAGGTTAGGAGAAAATCCTTTGAATTGGTATACTAATCCGTACTGCTAATTCAATTCAGTCTGCATCACTGAACATATACTTTGAGTTTTCTCAAAAAAAAAAAAAAAAAAAATACTTTGAGTAGGTAAAATAAAAAGGGGATGGCCCATTTCCTCTTTAATTACATTTGCACCCTTCATTATATTCCCTATGTACAATTGGTGATCAAATAAGTACGCCAACTCTTGTTATAATGTAGTATCTGTTCATAATTTTTTTTCTACCTACTGAAGCACGAACTCACCCCCTTTCATGTAAAAGTGCAACCGGGTGCCACTAGACTACAAGGTCAAATAAGTACGCTAACTCTGTTACAATGTAGTATCTGTTCATAACTTTTTTCTCTACCTACTGAAGCACGAATTCACCCCATTTCATATAGAAGTGCAACCGGGTGCCACTAGACTACAAGGTCTGAACAAATATCTTTTTTATTTTTTGGCTCCGAACAAATATATTTTTTATTTTTTGGCCAGAAATTTTTTTTCTTTTCCTTTTTTTTTTTTTCCTCTGCTCGCTCCTAGTCATGGCTGGCAAAAACCTCCAAAAAACGTTTTGTTACGTTACATTAAATGGGTCCTACATACACTTGCCTGATTCTTTATTGAGCTGATGACTACTACACTAGTGGACTCAATTTCTTCCTTCCTTCTTACTGACATACATCTCTGCCTGCCTGCATCACTGTACTACTACATACGGACTAATCAATCCATCTCAACTTGCGTCCTAAATTCCATCTCTTATGTATTTATGTTCCGCACGTAACATTTTTTATTCATGTTATAAACTCTTAAATTTATTTTAGTTCACTACCATCAACTAATACGTTAATAACTAGGCCTACCTGCACAGCTAAAGTAGTATATACGGTTACAATGTAGTATCTGTTCATAGTTATTTTCTCAACCTACTGAACAGTCGTTTCCACTGAAACTCAAACCCACTTCTTATCCCATGGGAATGTAAATCGGATGCTACTAGACCACAAGGTCCACAAGATCTTTGGCTAGGTTACAAGGTTTTAGAGACACAAGTAGAGATTTTTGGGTTTAGAGTGGATGGTTTTACTGGTTTGTGGGCTGGGCACATGCAGGGGGGGCTCACATGTGTGGGTATTGGTAAGCGATTCACGAGCATAACGTACGAATGGAGGAAGATGACGTTATTATTGTGTACTTTAATTCTTTGAATTATGTATCTACAGGAGAATGTAATGGTCAGGCGTAGCCCAAGCATTACATTGTGCTTAGGTAGCCCACATACACTATTAATGCATTATTACTGGACTCTAGACTTGGACTGCCCCACTCTAGCTACCTGTATCAATTCACCTACAACTTTACACATCAAAAAATTTTTGGTCCATAATTACAATACATACTACTATCGGTCCATCAAATCTTTAACCCAAACAAGAGAAGGATGATCACACTAATAAATTAAAAGTCGCTCCTATATTACATTCTAGATCAACATTCACCATGAGTATTGTAGATTATGATTCTTTCAATTAACAATTTATGTAGATTGTACATAATCTGTTGAATTTGTGTCTATATGGCTATATTAGTGTTGAGTTTACGACCGTTGAAAGTGTTTGTCGTTGCTCCATATCCCAAGTCAATTAATAATCAAATCCTTGACGTTTAGTTGAGGATAAATGAGTCTCTCCCACTCAATCACCCCTCAAGTTGAATGTTTTTTTACTTTAAAACACCAAAAAGTTTCCACCCATAACCCTTTTTCATGGGTACTTGTACATGCTAATTGTGTCATAATTAAGGCGTTATGTTCGCCTGTGCAGTTCAACTAGTCATAAGGGTAAAGTTTGGGAAGAATAATTAAGGCATTAAACTCTCTGATCCACGAAAAAAAGGCATTAAACTCTATTAAAAAAGGCCCCACCAATTAAGAAACTAATTACAAAACAAAAATTCTTTTTTTTTTTTTTTTGTATTACTAACTCTGTTACAATGTAGTATTGTTGGGAGTGTAAATCGGGACACCGGATGTCACTAAACCACAAGGTCTTTAACAACCATTTTTTTTTTTAATTATGTAACTGCCAATATTAATGGTTTCAAGCCAACCTTTAACCTTTTTCCACCGTCCAGGATGAATGAACAATTACCGAGGCCAAGTATCGGTTTGACTACCCTAACCAGCCAATTAGTGATGTCTTCCTGGTCCAGCTTCAACCCTTTAGCCGCAACTGAAAATATAGGCAGGTTTGGTTCACGAAAATTATTTGAAGAGAAATGGAATTGAAATTTTAATAAAAAAAATTATTATGAAAATTGCTTTCATTATTTGATTTGTGAAAAATTCTATTTTCTTTAAATTAAAAGAAAATTTTTTCTTTGAAAAACCTTTTTCATACAACCAAACATGCTTTAAAAGAAATTAGACCTCTTACTTTTTTTTTTTGGTGGATAAAATTAGACCTCTTACTAAACTTGTTTTAAAGTGCGCTTATATTAATTATTAACTACAGTACTACACCTTCGTACTCCATTTAATATACAACAAACATTAACACACCAATTCTCAAAAACATGATTATAGTCATTGTCCTAGGCTAGGCGTGTTCGCCCAGAAACCACACCAACTACCAGTTGCCAGTTAAGCTCCAAAGGATTGACCAACTTACTACATTATAATATACACGGAGTATCTTTCTTCTAGACTTATAATATGGACCCTAGCACAATTCGTTTGTCTAATTTGTTAGGCACTTCTTTTTCATTTTATCATTGTAGAAAAATAATTAGTAAAATAGTTTGTTCAACCAAATCAAACAAGTTAAATTTAATTGATAAGATAATTATGTTATCAAACATAAGAAAATGAATCATTTTTTTTCATGAAAACTGCAATAAATCAGTCCTGAAGATTCCATTTTAATTTCATTCATAAACCTAATCTATTTACACAACAAATAACAGTCCCTGTGCAAATAATTCCCATCAAATATTTGAACAGATTAAAAAAAAAAAGTCAAAATTTGACCAAATACACCAAGAAAAAAAAAAAAAAGAAGCAAAAATCACTAAAATACACCTTTACCAATTCTTCTCACTCGAGTTAGAACTCGGTTGAGTTAGGACTAAGCAGACTTTTCCCAACTCGGTACCGAGTCCGACTCAGCCCACCTTCCAACACGTCTTCCCAATCCACATCCTCGCCGCCGTCGTCGTCGTCCCGACCTCTCAGCGCCACCAACAACCTCTTAGCCTTCTCCTTTGCCCGCTCGCTTCCTCTCTCCATTATCACTTTCAAAACCTCCGCCGCCTTTGCCTCCTTCGCCAACCCCTTGAACCTCAAACTCCCTTGACTCAGTGAGTAGAGAGCCGCCACGCAATTCTCCCGAGTCGACTCGTCCAACTCCGGGTCCCTCAGCATCTCCACCACCACCTCCACCGCGTGACCGTCCAGCAAAGCCGTCTTCCCCTCCGCGCAAACCGCCAAATTACACACAACAAGCACCACCCTTCCCGCCAAGTCGCCGCTCTTCATCATCCCAAGCAGCGCGCTGGCGGCTCCCAGCTTAATCAGCTTCGTCCGGTTGCTCTGCACCAGAGTTAAATGATAAAGCGCGAGCGCCGAGTCGTGGCGAGTCCGCTCAGTTCCCGTCCTGAGCGCGTGCATAAGCGGCGGCAACGAACCCAACACACCAATAGCCGTCTTGTTGTCGTCCTCCAGCGCCAAGCTGAAAATCGCGCCGGCGGCGTGCTCCTGCGACTCCTCGAACCCGCCCTTCAGAACATCAATCAACAACGGAACAATCCCAGCCCTAACGATCTTCACCTTGTTGACTTTCGCGAGCGAGAGGTTGACCAATGCGGCGGCGGCGTTCGTCTGAATTCCGGCGTACTTGGACACTATCAGCGGCTTCAGAGCCGATAGAAGCCGCGAAGAGCAAAGCGAGACTCTAGCTTCCTCGTTAGTCCTAGTCATCTTTCTCAGCTCGATCACGGCTTGTTCTTGGTCAAAGGCGTCCAATTTGTTAAACTGCACCACATAATATCCATCCTCGGACGACGACGTAGAAGCAGAAGACGGAGTTTCGTCGGAAATTATCTCCGACGAATTCGATTGGGACGAGGGAGTGGAAAAGCAAACCGGCCGAGTAGTAAAAGGCAGCAAAGGAGACCCGCTGGCAATCACCGACTCTTCTGAGCTTGAGGAAGAGTAAAATTGGTGATTATTCCGAGGATTCAACTCCGTGGCGGCGTGAGAATGCAAGACCGGAGGATGATCCGCAACCTGTCTAAGCAATTCCTTTTCCGAAACCCGAAATCTCGAATCTTCTTGACTACGACCCGACCCAACCATCATGGATCGAACAGTGGACTCGACGGCGTAATAATCCGGCTGCTTGGGTTTCTCGGCACCGGACTTTTCACACCAGCTAAGAATCGCCGTCTTGAGAGCCAAATTAGGAATCACGGCGGTGAAATCAGGGGTGCCACCGTCGGAAAGCTGGGGTTGAAAAGCCAAATCTTTGCAGACCTGAACAGAAGTGCGCTCGAAGGTTTGACCGGAGGAAACTACGACGGGATCGAACATTAATCCCCCCGAAATGGGGCAAAGATATTCCGTTGGAGGATCTTTGTTGTCCAGTTTAGACGAAGGCGATCTATGAAACGAAAACCACCACCGTTGTTGCTTCCCATGACCGCCCATCAGATCTTTTGCAGCAAAAATGTAGAATCGGAAGTGAGGTGTGGCGGAGTGTGAAGCAGAGGAACAAAGATGTGATTTTGAGGTTAATTGGAGACGAGGAGGGCAGGATGATAATTGAGATGACAGAGTGGATCGGAGGAGATAACGTTGTCAAAACTAACCCCGTAGAAAGGGTCAAGTAATTATGTGTTTAGCGCAGTTAATTACTATACAAAAGTTACTAAGCGTGGTGGACCCCTTCTTTTGACTGGGTATCATCTATTTGAGACATTTTCCCTACAAACCAAAAGCAAAATCACTTCTGAATCTCTCTTTCCCCACACAAAATATTGCACTCCACATATAATTTCTATTTTATTCTCGAATTAATCTCATATTTGACCATAACACGTTACATGAATCAAATATAATTATTATCTAAAAAAACGAATGAAAATGGAAGCTGAATAACCTTTTTTTTTAAAATACTATTGACCCTATTACATGTAGTATCTATTTATATACTCTCTCAACCTATTGAAGCCCAACAAAGTCTTCCATTGAAGCTTGAACCCATGACCTCTCACTTGGGAGAATCACTTCATGCCGCTTGACCACAAAGCCTTTTGGCAGAAGTTAATTTGAATAACCTATAACATCAAAGTCTAATAGAATGACAAGTTAATTTGGACCCCTATGGTTAGTGATGAAATACATAGGATCAAGCTAACTCATTAATGCTATTAGCTACTCAAGCTCATTAATTCAATCTAGTAACAATTATTTACCAAACATATTTTTTACTTTTTTTGTTTTTGAATTCTACTCTGTTACAATGTAGTATCTGTTCATAGCTACTTTTCTCAACCTACCGAAGCACAAGGAGTTAACAGTTGCTCTACTGAGACTCGAACTCTATTACAATGTAGTATCGGTTACAATTATTTTTTACTTTTAGTCTTGTGAGACAATCATGTGACCGTATTTATGAGCGATTCCATTCTTCTTTTTTTTTAGTACGTTCACCGACCAATGAAACCATTGAGGATTCATATTTCCTAAGCTCCGAAAGTAACTTCCTATTATTACTTATGATTACATCAACTTTTTCTTTTGACATCACTTGCACTATACCTTGAAGAATTATTCAATAATGGACAGTACGACTTTAACAAATTTGCCATCCTATAACTAATAGAAATTTGTGTGTATATATAAATAATTTGGATCAAATAAAAATAGACGTCAAGATAAAACATGAGGTAAGATTTCAATTATTGATTTAGTCCAAATCAATGCTCTTTTATGAAGAAAAAAATATTTTAAAAATACGGTGACATTTTGATATTTTTTTAAAATTTGAGGTGTATAGATTTATACTATAAAGTGTATAAATTTTATGCTACAAGTGCATAAGTTTATACTACGAGCACAAATAATAATATTAGTTAAAAAATATGGTGGCATTTAGGTAATATTTTATAATTTTGAAGTGCACATATTTATACTAAATCACAAGTTTTACACTACAAGTGCATAAAAACTTTCTCATTTTTTTACACATGTCGATCAGGACATACATGTCATCAACGGCTCAAATGTCACCGCATATTTTACCTATGCACATCTTTTGACATGATATTGACTCTATATAAAAAGACAAAAATTTCACCACAATTATTTCATATTAACAAATGAATAAAAAAAAAACTTGTATTTACCATGTTAGATTGTGAGATTTTTAAATTTTATTTTTTCATGTAGCATTATTCTTCAATAGTTCTATAAAAAAACATTTTTATTTAATTTGCAGTAATCAAATTTAGAGAGTAATTTAATTTGAATAGGTTGGCATGTTATGAGGAATCATTGCTTAAACTATATATGTTACCTACATACCTAGCTAGCTACTAATCCTACTATATTGTATTATTAGTATTTAAAGTGTAAAAAATGTAGAATTATTTAAGTAGATACATTAGGTGAAATTGGTCAGAATGGCGAAAATCCTATTGTATAGTTAGTTGAGGTCAACTCGAATTGTAATCACGGTCAACCATCCTTTATTTTATTTTGGACTGAATTGGAAAATTAAACGTACGTGCAGTGTTTGTTCGTTTGTATGTAGCTAGGAATTTTAAGGCCGAGAATACTGACCAAAATTATTTACTTTTATTTTCATATATTTAATGTATATTTTTTTTTTCATGGTTTTTTTCCAACATTTATTTGACTTGTAAGTAAGCTTAATTTTAGATTCATCAAACAATATAATATATTGAAGTCAACCATGTGTAATTAAAACATATATACTTAATTAATAAAATAAACTAGTAGTATAGGATAATTATAACCATAGTCAATTACATATATATATGCTTGGGTTGAAACTTGAAACCATGCCAGCTTATACATAACTACTTTCTCGTCAGATTTAAACATGTTTTCACGTTTCTAATTTCAGTTTAATTTATTCGTACAGCTTTTTTTGTCCATTAACAAAATTAAAAATTAAAAATTAAAAAAAGGCAAAGGAACTTTTTGATGCGTGCGACATGAGATTCAATTATCTACTGCCAATAAAGATCATTATTCTTATCAAGTACAAATTTAAAATGTCATGCCTTTATCTCAAACAATATTAATGTTTAATTTCTTGCCTACGTTGCCCATTCAAGATATGTTTAATCTTTGATTTTTCAATTGCTATATGCTTTCTGAAATCATATTAAAAAGTTTTAAGTAACAATATTTAATTTTAACTTGAGATCGATATGATAAACCATTACCTCTAACTTGAAAAGACTTGAACTAATTAATAAAACTAATTAAAACTATTTTAGTATGGAACACGTAATTTAAATATAATTGATCCAAGCAAGTCTTTATATTTGTAATGGATATGTTCCTTTGAATTAAATTTGGATATATTTGAGAAAGTATAGGGCCCATTATTTGTTAGAAGGCATTACAATGTTTAAAAGCAACAAATAAAGTAGAAAGAAATAAGAATGCTTTCTGCCCACTAACAGTACGTACTGTATCTGAATTGATAAACCATGACTAATTGGGCTTTAATTTGTTCATTTCTTAACGTTTCCAATACATTCTGCACCATATATTAGTGCTAGCTTTTAGTTAAGTTTAAAGACGAGGACAAGCCAAAAAAAAAAAAAAAAAAAAAAAAAAAGAGAAGAAACTTTTCATAATATATGCACGTACAAATCACAATAATAGTCCGTTTGTATTATCGATCTTCTCAAAATTAAATTTCCCTTGAGTTTTTAAAAAAAAAAAAAAATCATTTCCCCTTGAGTTTATTATTATTATTTTATTATATAAAAATGTTCCCTTAGCTTTAAGTATATTAAAATTTAAAGTTCATTAAAAAATAACAATTTGAAAAATTATACAATACTATATCATATTATCATGTACATGTAGGAGATCGAAGTGGATCCGTTATGGATTATTTTGAGAGAAAGAGGTTAAATATTTGCTTAATTGAAGCATGTGCTCTCTTTCAACTCACGTGTGCGAACTTCAAACAACACGTGAGTCATAGTCCATACCCATGACTTTCGGCATGAAGTTAGTTTTGATACCAAAATGAAGTATGTGTTCTTTCTCAATTACAAGTCTAAACTGATAGTTAAACTGCACATTTATGTTTATATGTTATATGTTCAGCATGCTTAAGTATACAAAGAGCCGCCTAAGTAATCTATATCGGGAAATTATATTCTTAACATTTATCACAAATCATATCATTTTAAAACAAATTTAATATAAAAGATTGAATTTGCATATATATGTGTGTGTGTTTGTTTGTTTGCTTAGGCAAAGCCCCTTAAAAGGGGAATCGAAGTTCTTAACTGGTAAGCAAAGGAAATCCCACTTTTTAATTTGTACGTTGATTTCTCGTCCAGAAAATTTGTAGTACATGCATGCAACTATACATATAAAACTTGAACCTTACCATACAAATTCAAAGCCCTTAATTATATGCAGGCATGTCTCTCTCATGAATCTAGCCGGCCGACTTAGTGAACTATATATGTAACAACAAATTAAAGACTGCGCTGCTTTGCATAAAGTCTGAGGTTTTTTAAGGTTTTAAGAAAGCACTAAAGTTTGTGCTTTGTGGTTACAAGTCCAAATCCTCATTTAATTTGGTGCATATAATGAACCCTTTTTTCATAATGAAAACGATTGATTGATGGAATTGGATTATTCAAATTGCCCTTAATCTTTTCCACCATTAAATTAACCATCCATATCCCCACTGAGCCGCAACTTTTTTCTTTCTCCATATTTCCATACCCCATAAGAAAAAGAAAAAGACTCTACCTGGATGATATATATCGACTCCTATATCATATCATATTAACATATTATATATATATTTTTTTATTTAAAAAATATGGAGACTCATATAACAATCAGATTTACTAACAAAACGTATATGGTACCAAGTACCTTACAATTTGATGACATTATCATCACTAATATTTTTCATATAGAAGGTCTCATTTTGAGTCTTTTTACGTACCAAAAAAAACAAAAGGCATATGTAATTAAGGGCACTTAGGTGCTCCCTTAGAGTTCTTCATGTCCCTGTAACAAGGGCACTCGTCCTTGTGTCCAAACGTCCCAGAAGGAACACAGTGGCACTTGTCACAGCATATTCCACAATATTTGAGGCATCTGTCAGGCCGCCCTGATTTGGAGCACCTCACTGCGCACTTTGAATCGCAGAAACTCGATCCCTCCACCACCGTTGATCTTTCCGCCAAGCTCCAGCTCATCAGGATGCTACCCATTATCAATACACATCTCAACGCAACTCTTATACTCATCATTTTCTCCATCTCGATCTGTCACGCCCCACTTCTAGGACATGACCCGGCCGTATCGTTACATTAAAACCTATAACAATACGAAGCCTAACCATGCATACCTCTCGAAACCTTCATAACAACACTCGAATACATAATAATTCCACAACAAATATCTAGGTCTTCCCAAACTCATCAATTCATCACTACTAAATATTTACAATCAAGAGTAATATGTCCAAAATGCATCACAAGCACCAAAACCAAGCACAATGGTTTACCATAAATACAAAGGGTCGAAGGGAATATCCAAATAACCAAAGGCTCGTGATATGCTCCAATACTAGGACTAAGTGTTCTCATAGTTTCAAAAGTCACCTTCAAGATCCCTCCATTTGCGCCTCGTACTATTCACATATCTTTAACTACTCTGAAACATGAGGAAAATACAAATAATGAGCTAATGCCCAGTAAGTAGTACTCTTCTCAACCCCGGATCAAGTAACCTTAATAAAATACAATAAGCTTTATAGTAATTTAATAGGTGCAAATCACGATCTTCAAACTATATCGAAGTCCTATAATTCCATCATCCCACCATACACAGGTTCTTCAAAATATAGCAACTTTAGCTTTAGCTACACGGGCATCAACATTATTTCATAACACAATACTTTCAAAGCTCAAATCATTCTTTAACTCATGACTCATTGGCAACATACTCCCACCATTATACCTTGTGGCATAGGCCATTATTGGCATAATGATCTAAAAAGACTCGACGATTCGGAATGAGTCAGGCTCGACGATTCGGAATGAGCCGGATGGAACGTTCCAACAAATAATTCAAAAGTAAAGACTCGACGATTCGGAATGAGTCAGCTCGACGATTCGGAATGAGCATTTAGGAACGTTCCAAGCCAAACAAAACAAATTGTAGGTTGCCTCATGAGTTTGGTCAAACATTCCAAATAATTCTTATAATCAAATAGCCCATTGTAGCAAAATCGTTTCCTTAACATACACCACCTAACAAAGTGCATATCCAAAAGTAATATGAAATCCGTATAGCTCATAACTTGACAAAACAAATCTGACTTCCTAACTAATAATTGCCAAATAACTTACTTGATCCTCTCTTATAGCAAAACCCCTTAGTACAAATCACACTTACAATTAAAGTCCAAAAGGTCATGTTCACCTATTCACAAAATCCATACTTAGGCATGCCCAAAGATATCTATAATAAAGTTAGTAGTCCAAACATATCATAGCACTTCTTCACACATATACTTAAAAATTAATAATAATAGCTCATAAATCGCATAATAGTGAACTCACACTTTAACAATCATAAATAGCTTGAGTCATACTATATCAAAAGCCCAACATATTGTTAACTCAAACTAACCCTAAAATGGGTATTCCATTTGGTAGAGATTCCAAATAAGCTATGGGTTTTGCAATAATAAGGAGAGAAGAGTTAACCACTTACCTAAAACATCCAAATCTTAGCTATTTAGCTCACCCAAATACTCCTTGACAAAACCCTAATATTTTCAAAACATCAATCTTAGGGATCCAATGATAAACCCAACTCAAAAAGAGTGAAATATGGAGGTTAAACTTACCTTGAATACTCCAAAAATTACTTGAGACCTAAGCTTGAAGAAGATGGAGAACAAAGCTTCAAGATTTTTCCTTCCCTTATCTCTCTAGCAACTCTACTAATCTTCTTTAAAAATGAGATATCTTCTTCCAAAATGAGATATATGTTTATCCAAGACAAAGTGGTTTCTTAACCTTTAAGGGAAATGAAGGGTAATTTAGTAATTTCATCCAAAGTCAAATTAAGAAGCTTTGACTTGTTGACTTCACTTAATAAACATAAGTATATTTTCATTTATAGGAAAGTGGGTATTACACGATCTTCTGCTGCGCTCGATAGATCTATACTATGATCTTTTCTTTTCTTCTGGCCGGTAAAGTGTAGAGATCAGAAGACTAACAAAGAACCCTGACCGGCCTTTTATAGAGGCCGGGGAAATTCATAATTCAGTTTGGTAGTAGGGGGAGGAGGGTGACTTGTCATTTCTACTCCCATACTATGCATATGCATGTATATGTATATATATAGTTTGAGACAATGTTAGATGCGTGCGCACAAATTTGTATATATATGTTTATACATATATAGTTTCATCTATCTTTAATTTGGTCACGTCCATCTCTGCTTAAGTCTAGTTTAATTAGGCTGGACATAAATGATAAATGTTAGTTTTTTGTAGAGATTTTGGGTGGTATAATATATTATTTTCTCTATCTCTGATGACTTATTATCATTTTTTTTACAGAACTTATTATTAATTTAAATAATTAATATTGATTTAACTTTATCATTTTTGAAATTAAATTTTATGCATTAAATGTTTTTTCCCAAAAAAAGAAAAACTATAATGTATTGTATTATATTACGGAGTACGTAATTGTTAAAAAAAAAAAAAAAAAAAAAAACCCCTTGATTTTGAAACAAAAGATCAAGGCAAAAATAAAAGACTAGCTAGCTTAACCATGAATTGATCTAGTTGCGTTAAGGAAGAAATTAAAGAAAGAGGAAGCAGACAATGCAACCCAACATGCTAACAACCACATCCAAGACAACACGTAACGTAATTACTCGAATATGACATATATATATATATATATATATATATATGTGACTCTCATAAGATGAATTGTTCGTTTAGGACTCCGAAATATGTATTTTAATTTAGGACTTTTTGTTATACACTGCTAGTTGAAAAACATACATTGATTTTGACCACCTTGGTTATTTACATTTTCAAAGCATATTTGGTGTTTAACTTCACTGCACTTTCAATGAATGCCAAGTAATAAAAGTACTTTTGACATTCACTACTAACTATAAATTTTGACATAGTAATAAGTGTTAGTTTCATCATCATATAAATCACGTACCATTACATCAAATACTGGAATATAGAATGTCATTTAGCTTGAATGAATGATCAAATGGTAGGGTACTTAAATGTGTGCTGTAGATTCGTGGATCCAAATTAAGTTTCTGTCTGGGCTTTGATTTCAATTTAGGATGCGATGCTCTTTGTTAGGCCACTAAGTTTTCTTCAAGTGCTCTGATCTCTTAATTGCATTAAAAGTTTTGAGGCCCAAACTGGAAAATTCAAGATTAAACAATATTCGCACATCACTCACTCATATGCTTCAATATAATCCATGTATTTATTGATTGATTTAATTAAATTTGTTATATTAATTAATTGGCATTTCGCATCAATGCTGCCATATAAATATATAACATTACAAGTGCATGCTGTTGTATAGTAAGTATAGAATTAGATCGAATTGAGACACTTATATGTCAAAATTAAGTGCATGCACCCACCTATAATGCATCATATCCTTTCTTTATTTAATTTGCAATCAAAAGTTTTATTGAATGACAAGGGAATCCGCTTCTATGTAATAGGAATAAATTATATTGGAGAGGTAAATAGCACTTTAAAGACCTTATGCAACATGCTAAATCGAGATAGTGCGTGTTGAAAAGAATTAAACTCATGATATTGCGATACAAAATTTATACTTCACACACTCATGTATTCCTTTCGAGGCCGCAAAAGTTTTATTGACTCAACTCAAACGTAAAAGAGGGAGTACGATGCTAATGTGGTTTGATTCACATTTGATGCATAAAACATGATTTACACGTACGTAGAAGCTGCCAAAAATCTGTGTTACGTTATTCATTCCTGATTAATAAAATGAACCGTTTGGAGAAAAGTTGTCTCAAAACATGCAAGTCAATATTGGACATTAGCTAAGCTAAGCTAGTCCGCCATTCAATACACATAAATAAAATGCATATATGCATATATGCCTTCATGAAGGTACATACAACAATCTCCATTCCCATCCATTCTTGCACGTCACATCTTGAAATTTAACCGACACGTACCAACTTTATTTTGTTTCCATACTTTTTTGTATTATTAGACTGATTGGTGAAATACCGATGAATTTATACACATGACATCTGTCCTTATTCCTGTCGTATTACGTTAAAGTCACTCAATCATTCTTCTATCATGTTTCATTAAAGTTGTGCTCACATTAAAGGGAAAAAGTTTATATCACCCGTCTTATTGTGAGGGAGAAAATTTGAAATGTAAAAACAAGATGGTAATTTAATACTTCAATTCAATGTGCAATATTAGCCTTCTATGTTAATATAAAGTATTTTAAAATGCAAACTAATTTAGCTATGTTGTGACACGCATATATAGGCATATATATGTAAGTGGGTTGACTTCAATTATATTCCTCTCTGATAAAGCTATCTAGCATCGAGGGAAGAGAAAGAGGTAAAACAAGAACATCGTCACAAACATAAATTCTCAAACTTCTTACATGGAAATGGCATGCAATTCAGGTTCAAATGCTATATATGATTCTCAACAAATGCAATATATATGATTTTCTCTCTCTATATATATATAGCTAGAGGCCGGCTAGTATATTTAGGCCTAGCTATATATGCAAGGTGATAAGGTTCAGGTATAGCCCAGTCAAACTGATATCATATACTGAGTAAGATAAGAATATAAGTTGTACTGTTAAGAGCATTGCTTTCTATGAACTCATCATTATATTCCATACATATATATAGTTCCATTGAATACTGTCAGCTTGCTAGCTACCTACAGTTATTTTTATTTTTATTTTTATCGATCACAACGTTAATGACAGTGAAACATAGATCACCACTTTGGTGCTGGATAATGGCCATGAATAATAGCTTCAGCTTTCAACAAATATCACAACAAATTAAAAAGGAGATCAGATCCGGCCAAGCTAGCTACTTGAACCATGCTGTCACAGTTGATCAAACTTATTACCATATATAGATCAGATCAGATCAGATCAGATGGAAAAATAAAAATTTTAAAAGAAAAAAAAAAAAAAAAAGAGAAGAAATTTCATGAACAAAGAAGGTATAGTAATATTAAAGATGATGAGATGTGATATATTATTATATTAGGAACAAACATAAACTAAGAAATATAATAAATCTGTTGCTCATCACACACTGCACACAAGTATTTTTAGGGTTTTCTGCAATTAAATCACGCTGAAGATGGAACAAACAAGCTAAGCTAAGCAGGTAGATCAAGTATGAAAACCCAAATAAAAGGGAAAAACAAATTAAAATGGAAATATGAAGGAAGGAAATCTAGAGTTTAATTAAATATAATAATAACTTAAGAAACCCGGAAGATCAAGGGGCAAATTAAAGGAAGCTAGGTTGTACTATGATTGTTGTTGTTGTTGATGTAGCTGCTAACTAGGCTGCAGGTAGCAGATGGAAAGCAATCGGACCATGATGCTTGATTCCCCATATAGAAGAAAGGGAGAACGTGACCTCTGGAATCTGAAGGGATCACACAGAAGACGACGATGACGTGATCTGCAGGTGTAGAGCTAGGGTTTGAGTGGTGGATGGAGGAAACCCTAGAGCTTCAACAACATCTTCATCTTCTTCTTCTTCTTTGATGGAGGGGTTTGATGAGGAGGAGGAGGAGAAGAGGGGGTGGTGGGGGGAGTGGGGTTGGTGGATGAAGAAGATAAAGAAAGTAGTGTGGAGGGTGTAATGATGGCGGCGATGAAGAGTCAGAGGGGTGGTGGAGGAGGAGGAAGACATTATGATTGCTGTTTGGTGTTTGGCTTTCAAAGCATTAACAATAAATCCAATGTAGTATTGCGTGCACTGCCAATTCCCATGGACTAATTAGCCTATTCTCTCTCTCTCTCTCTATCTCTTAAGTCTTCCCCCCACCCCCCACTCCTCCCCTAATCCCCACATAATATTATATTCTCAGCTCTCATCAACTCTACTCGATCTACACTGTACTGTACAAAATTATATATGATGAGAATGCACATGGTGCTAGCTAACTCTTTCATGCTTTACCCTAAAATCAGGCCCTACCATCTCATCTATAACGTACCAACATTTTTATGTTAAACGTACTCTGCCCCATTCACCAACTCTATTCCTGAATGCAACCAAAATTTCATCCCTATCCCAGTCAATGCAACTATATATGTATATATGACGACGGTGTAAATCGGGCATACATAAATTTACACACACATATATATAATGCTTTCCATCTCTTAGATCACAATGTTTCCAACTTCTTGGTGTAAATCTGAAGCATAATGTTTATTATTCTGCAAGTGTACAGAAATATAGGTCTTTATTATTCGATACAACTAATAGTTTTTGAGATTGATTACACATATTTGTAATATTATAGAACGATGATGGTTAACGTTTTATATGGGATTTGAATTCATAGGACACTAAACATTTAGAAGTTAAAGAAAAAACATAACATTATCAGAATGATAGAAGAAAATTGATCGAAATGGAAGAATTGAAGAAAGATGTAATGAGGGAGGGAATTGAATAAATTAAGTAATGGGGGTTAGGAAACATGGTTGGGTGTAAAGGTGAAATATGTTGGAGGTGAAAGTAGTTGAATTTTATAAGAAAAGTTGGAAACAGGAAAAAGGGTGTATAGGGCTGTATGTATATGGATGTATATAAATATATATGGGGTTAGATGGGTGAATATATGAATATGCTCTGATGCAACTATGCTTTATTGGGTTTAGATAAAGACTGGCAAACTGCACTTGATGAGTGGATAAAATAAAGAATGAATGCAGAGGAATATATCAAAGACGACATGTATGTATCTAAATGCATCATGGAACTCCGGAATGTTAGAGGGATACAAGAGAATCATTGGATTTTTGAATGAAAAACGTTGGAACGTACATTCGGTCAGATGGCCTGCCTGTGCCTCATTGGAATCTGGATGGGATTATTTAATAAAAAATACTATATATACTCTCTCATAATTTCATATACAAAATTTTGATATAAACATTTGTATTAAGATTCGTATAAAAAAATAACTTATCGGCATCTCATAAATTAATAAATAAAATTTAGAGAGTAAGATTTAAAAATTCATGTAGCATAACTCTTATTTAATTAATTACACAATTCCTCAGTTTTACTGAAAAGACGATTAACATCTAATATCCACCAGACCACCACTGCCTTTTGGGTGTTGGGTTTAGGTTAAAGTTAAAGTTTTGTTTTGATTCCGATGTTTAAACTAATTATATGAACGACAAGAACATTAATTATGTTTCGTAATTTAACATTGACATATATGATGATTTGAATTTCATTACGTAATATTATATTAATTATTTGAGGTTTATGATGGATGGAGTTGAAAAGCTATAAGCTTTTGAATAGTAATTTATAGGATTTTACTTGGGGTTGGGGTAATAGATGAGCGATTAGACAGGCATGGTAATCACTTCTAGTTTGACTCTGGAAAAGTAATTTCTTCTTTTTTTCATCCAGTGAATTTTTTGTGGCAAACATGTTCATTGGCTTAGAAAGTGGGACTGAAAGATGGAATATAATATTTTTTTCTTTTTCTTTTTTCATACCAAACAATATTAGAAGCCAAACATAATAAAAAGTTCACTCTTTTGCTTTCTTTCCGGCCCTTTTTTTTCTTTTGCTTTCTTAGTGATATAGACATGGTAATATTGCACCTGATGTTTAGTCAACCACCACAGAGTGACTCCTCTAATATCACACAACGTTAATGTTTTTGAGTATATGCAATAATGCAAAGAATGAACATTGTTATTTTAATGATATTATACTTTGTGGAATATACGAGTTTTAATTTTCTGTTATACCCGTGAATAAGAGCATCTAGCTTTTGTTTCAAAAAAAAAAAAAAAGAGCATCTAGCTTTCACTGAAAATGGCCCAACTATCAAATGGGCCAGCTTCACATGCTTTTCAAACCCAACAAACGGGTAACGGGTATACAAAAGCTCCCAGGCCTTCCCTCCAGGCTCCAGGCTCCAGATTGTGGCGCCAAAATGCTAAGCTGCAGAGCCCACAGCTTTCCTCTGTTGCATCCATTTTCTGTCGGGACTTTTTTCAAACACCTTTCGGTTTCACCTCCCAAACCTTCAGTCCTTAAACCAATCAGCAAATCCTTGGTCACCGTCGCCTCTGCCGCACCTCCTGGCACTTCCCATTTCGGAGCCCTGAATTCTCACCAGAAGCAACAAGTCCATGTCTACATCGATTCTCTTCTCCAATGGAACCAGGTTCCTTTCAATATGTTTCTCTGTTATGTGTATGTGTATGTGCCTGTGTCTTATATGTGAAACCTTTGAGATTTTACTGCTTGCAGAAAATGAATCTCACGGCTGTGAGGGAGGAAAGTGAGGTCATGGAAAGACACATCGAGGACTCGCTTGCAATTATTGAGCCGATTCGAAATTCCTATGTGCCACGTTGTGGTGCTTCTTGTGAGAATCTTAAGATTGTCGATGTAGGGACTGGAGCGGGGCTTCCTGGACTTATATTAGCTATTGCTTGCCCCGGTAATTGATTAAATATTACATTTTTCTAGCTTTTCTGTATGCTAAACTGTAAGTGCAAGTTCAATTGTGTGCCTATTTACTTGTTTGGTCGTTTACTGTGTAGGAAAGAAAATATTTTGATATGGAATTTAAACTGTAATCAACAAGGGAAACGTTTTCCAATTAACTTCCAAGTAGTTCCTCCAGTTCTCATGATTTTGACCAGTGCAACATTTTTTCCCTTGTTTTCCTACACATTTGTCAAATTTATAACCCATTTTAAAAAGTGGGCATATAATAGGAGTTCAATCTAAAGTTCTTTTTTTCCTCCTAAAAAAAGTATGATTCTTTTTGTGTGATACAAAGAAGCTTATTGTGTTTTTTGTAGATTGGAAAGTGACACTTCTAGAATCTTTGAATAAGCGATGCCAATTTTTGGAGCATGTGGCTGGGGAAACTGGTCTGTCAAATGTGGAAGTTATAAGAGAAAGGGCTGAGGTATTTTCTTTTCTTATTTCATTGAGATTTACTCATCTTCTTCCACACATAATGCAATTCTGAAACTTTAAATAGGACAGAATTTAGGGCAAAATCAGAACTTCAGAGAGTCATTTGATGTTGCAATAGCCAGAGCAGTTGCAGAAATGAGAATTTTAGGTAGGTTACATTTTTTTCCCTTTTTATTCATAGTGGCATTATAGCATAATTCTATTTATGATTACGTTTTCTTTGTTCAGCTGAATATTGCCTTCCTCTTGTTCGCGTTGGTGGCTTGTTTGTAGCTGCAAAGGGTCATGATCCTCAGGTTCCTCTTCTTGCCATCTCTCTGAACTACAAACAAATAGAACCTATGTTTATTTTCTGAATGCATCTCCTTTTTTAATGAGTTTCAGTTAGCTTTAGTGAATAAAGTACTTTGTGTGTCTCATGATAAACGGAGTTCTCATATTTAATCTGTATAGTGACCTATTCTATGTAAGGGTCCAATTTCTGTGCTAGATATGAATATATGATTGACACTTCACTAGGAAGTTAGGAGTAGATAAGTAATCAAATGAAAAATAATTTCTCAAGATTTACCTAACATTTCAAGAAGCATATATAAATCTTTCTTTGGACTTTCATAAGAATTACCCAGTTCCCTCTTTAAACATGTCCCACAGGAGGAAGTGAGAAGAGCAGAGAGAGCTATACATTTGATGGGTGCAACTCTATGGCAAACTTGCTATGGTATGTTCCTTTTTTTGTTTTGACAAGTGAATCTTTGATCTGGCTAGTCATAAGTGGACAGTTCAAAAAAAATATAATCCTAGCCAATCTTACACATTCCTCTTCGCCCTACCCCTCTTCTACCATCTTTTGGCTTGTGTTAACACATTTGTTCATTTGTTTTCAAAATCCAGTTGATTCGCACAGTAAGTATGGGCAGAGAACTGCCATCGTTTGCTTGAAAGGTGGTCCAACCCCAAAGAAATATCCCAGAGATCCAGGAACTCCAGCAAAGTTACCTCTTTAAATATGCTGAATTTTATACTCCTGCTAAGTTTTCCTACTTGTACAGCAGCTTTGATAATAGGACAGCACCTCACATTTGAAGTAGGGTGCAATGGTCAATGCCCAAATGACAGGAGCTATGTGCAAACACTCTTCCCTCAAATTTGAAACTATTCTTACCAGTATAAACAAGATGTTACCAACTTTGAGGCTCACTTCCATGAAATTGATCGGCATTTTTCGGAGGTACTGGAAAAAGAGCTGAGTGTTGGTGGCTCCTGAATCTGTTCTTGAAGCTGCTAATTGCAGCACAGCACAACAGCAGAAAACCAGTTCTGCCAATTAGATATAAAACACCCTCTGCAGAAGACAAAAAAAAAAAAAAAAAGAACTCCTCTCTTCTGTTTCTTATTCCTGTTGCTTATTATAAGACCTCCTACATGTACATTTCGCTCTATTATAATGTATTAATGCTGACATTTATTTTCTGAATTAAATAAAGTTGACATTTTGGTACTTAGCTTTATTTGTTGACTAATACCAATTAGCATTTACATCCACAGACCACAGTATATAGAGGCTAGGCCCCCAGACCCCTACCTCCAATCTTCTTATACCTTGCATAACTCTCTCTTCTCTTTGTCCTCTTAACCCTGTGTTCAGTTATCAATCAGCTACAGATTTAGAAGAAAAATGGATAGAAGCAGCACGTATGAGTCGTCATGGGCAGATCAATGGGACTTCAATTCAGAGCATACAACTTCTTCATCTAAAGAAACCAAGAAAAGCAGGTTTGGCAATGGTGGGATGAAAGTGAAGGTGGGTGAAGGGCTTGTGAAGACCAAAGCTATGGCTGCGACCGGCATCAAGAAGGCCAAGCATGGCACTTCTGTTGGGCTTCAGTGGATCAAGGATAAGTACCACAAGACAACCCAAAAGAATTGATTTCTCTTTTCTCTGTTTCATTTTTACGTATAGATATGGCTATATAGAGACTTAATAAAATTTTATGCAGATATTGTGGTAGTATTTAGTATTTACATACATGTTGATGGATTGGGATTTCCCTCGTTAGTTATCTGATTCTTCTTGGTATATCAACATTTTCATTGAAATTATGATAAAAATATAAAATACTACTGTTTAGTAAAATATGAATCTTTGCTAACAATTTTTCTTATAATTAATAATTAATAATACAAAGAATATGATTTCATATTGGTAAACGAATTATAATTGTCAAAACAAACCAATTACCTTTTACTTTCTTAATGACAAAACTTCAAAGCTTTGACATATGCGCCTAAAATCTTTGAATCACTCAAGCCTTCCAGAGATTATCATTTCATGGATGAAGATGTTACCATTGACCTGACTCCTGAGTCCTGACCTGTATAAAATTAAAAATTCTGGCCAGAAATGCAAATAAATAAAAATAAATGTTTTGGGCCACTAGAGTAAGGCCTTGTTTGATATATAGGCCCAACAAAGTGGGTCAAAGTAAATCTGCAAAGTTCGCATTCCGCATTCGATAACGACTTGAGACTAATTTCATATATCATAATAATAATGATATATCACGTGGAACCAATTTTTGTTTTTGTCTCAGAAATGGAATAATGTTAGTCTTTTTTGTCACATGATATAGTATCATGGCAAGATATGTTAACATTAAATTATTTGATCTATTAATAAAAAATTATACGACAGGTCAGGAATCTTATATAGCTGGAACAATGGAACCAACCAACGCTGCCGCCAATCAGACAGTCGGTAGCATGGGTCCTGCCACGTACGTCACGCATATGCCACGGATCGGCATTACTATTATTAATACACTCCCACTTATTCACTTAAGCTACTCTTGTCAGTTGTCACACTCTCTCTCTCTCTCTCTCTCTCTCTCACCAATTGCGATGGCCATTCCCAATGCTGGAATACCAACTCGGCAGCTCTTCATCGGCGGCGAATGGATAGAGCCTGTCAAGAGGAACCGTCTACCCATTATCAATCCCGCTACAGAAGAAACCATCGGTTTGTATATATATTTGGAGTCGATGCGAAATTTTGCAGTGTTCATTACTTATTTCTTTTATTAAATTTAATCTAAACTGAAACTGAAACTCAAGTGGTTTTAATGGGAAACTTTGAATGTTAAACGGGCAGGGGATATTCCGGGAGCCACTCCTGAAGATGTGGATATAGCCGTAGAAGCTGCTCGGAGAGCTATGGCCGGGGAGTGGGGCTCCACCACAGGAGCTCAACGGGCTAACTATTTGCGTGCCATTGCTGCCAAGGTTACTTTACTTGATCAGATACTAACAATATGATATTTCTGACATTACTTCTTCATTGATGATCTTATAATTTGCAGTTTTTTTTTCCTGGGATTGATGTGTTATTTCTGGTTTTATGAACTTCATATTCCATATATTATAACAGAAAATACTGAAAGCAAGTTTTGTACCTGGCTTCTAAGTTCTAATCAATGATATCTCCTCAGCTCCATGAGCTTATATTCTGTTTGGTGTAGGTAAAAGAGAGGAAGCCTGAACTAGGAACACTTGAAGCCATTGATTCTGGAAAGCCTTGGCTGGAAGCAGATGCAGATATAGTATGTTACAAATAATACTCAAGTAACACCTTATTTACTACCATACTCGGTGTGTTTATGGTTGCTTCTTCATATCACTCAGGATGATGTTGCAGCATGTTTTGAATACTATGCTGACCTCGCTGAAGCCTTGGATTCAAGACAGAAGACTCCCGTTCCTCTTCATTTGGATTCATTTAATACTTACGTTCTCAGAGAGCCCCTTGGTGTTGTTGGCTTGATTACTCCATGGTATGTTCTTACACTCTTACAATTAGGGTGTGCTTTCATTTCTAAATTATTAAATTTCAGTTTCACTCGGAAAATAGTCATCTTTACTTATAAGATATTATAGGATGGTTTGGAGTCATTGTGCTCCTTCTGTGCTAGAAACTTATGAGGCTCATTTGCATTCAAATTGAAGGAATTATCCTATGTTGATGGCTACCTGGAAAGTTGCCCCTGCGTTGGCTGCTGGTTGTGCTGCAATACTTAAACCATCTGAACTAGCTTCAATGTGAGTCTATATCCTCTTAATTTTCTTGTTATCTAGTGTTGGCATACTATTTTGGTTTTTAACTATTATATATTTGTCAATTTCAGTACATGTTTGGAGTTGGGTGAAGTGTGTAAAGAGGTTGGCCTTCCTCCTGGTGCCCTTAACATTCTAACAGGGTTGGGACCAGAAGCAGGTGCTCCTTTGGCGTCTCATCCTCATGTTGACAAGGTTTGCTGCTTTAGATTTTCTCATTTCATTAGTGTATATATCATTGTTTCCATTGACTTGACATTTTATTGTACCATGAATGTGGGGCTTAATCCTTTTAATCTCTTTGCAATCATGCATAGATTGCATTTACAGGCAGCAATGCCACAGGGGTTAAAATCATGACTGCTGCAGCCCAGCTTGTCAAGGTATGTTAACCTCTTTTGGTGTTCTTTGATAGTAACTGTTATTTTTTAGTTTTTAGGTATAATTGATTCCTTTTCTCCTTTTTTTTTTTTTTTTTTTTTTTTTTCATTTACAGCCCGTAACACTTGAGCTTGGTGGCAAAAGCCCTATAGTTATATTTGAGGATTTTAGTGACCTTGATAAAGGTTTGGCCTTTTCCTAAATCAAACATTGTATATCGCTTGATAGAGTTCTGAATTCCGAATGAAGGTGTCTCTTGTTAAAGAGTAGCTGTTTAAGTTCTTGATTCCTAAATCCTACTCCATACATTATTAATCTTTTAGTTTGACTCTTTGAGTATTATGATGTGTTTGTGTATTATATCAGCTGCTGAGTGGACTCTTTTCGGCTGTTTTTGGACAAATGGTCAAATTTGTAGTGCAACATCTCGTCTCATATTGCAGGTATAATCCCCTTACATTGTATAGTGAATCTGGAAACCTTAAGCCAAAAGTTTTCAACTTCTGGTCTGAAACACAACATTAATCTACTTGAGGGGATTAATTGGCCTCTTCATTCTCAATGTCACAGGAAAGTATTGCTGCAGAATTTTTGGATAGGCTTGTGGAATGGACCAAAAATATTAAAATATCAGATCCCTTGGAGGATGATTGTAAACTCGGTCCACTTGTTAGTCATGGACAAGTAAGAAACCTACTTGGCTACTTTTAGATTGCAGAAGTTACTACTGTATATATTACTCTCTCCCTAAGACTGATGAGAAGGGAATCATTTCTAAATTTGTTTGTTTTTTTTGTATTATTTTGTACTTACTGAAAAATTTATGTACTTTTCAGTATGAAAAGGTGATGAAATTCATCTCAACAGCCCGAAGTGAAGGTGCAACCATTTTGTATGGTGGCCAGCGTCCTGAGGTAGAAGTTTATAGTAACGTTTAACCAGGGATTTTTTTTTAATTAATCTTCATGGTCATGAACTTTATTCACAATTGAATTGCAGCATTTGAAAAAGGGGTATTACATTGAACCAACCATCATAACTGACGTAAATACCAACATGCAAATCTGGAGAGAGGAAGTATTTGGGCCCGTTCTTTGTGTCAAGACATTTAAAACTGAAGCTGAAGCCATTGAGCTAGCAAATGACACCCAGTAAGTCAACTTTAATTTGTTCCCCTTGTCTCTCACCAATTGGCATTAATGATTGATAGTATAGAATCAATACCTCTTTATGTTGCAAATCTGAACTTTCTTTCCCCTTCACATGGGTAATTTTCCATAGATATGGTTTGGGTGCTGCGGTCTTGTCAAAAGATCTTGAAAGATGCGAGCGATTTACAAAGGTAAGAGTTCTTTCTTTCTCAGCTCATTTAAAAAACCAAGGGAGAATATCAATATCACGTTGCTGCAATGCATAATTGGCAAGTTGTATAATATTAATCGCCCTGAAATGTGCAGGCTTTTCAGTCAGGTATAGTCTGGATTAACTGCTCACAGCCATGCTTTTGGCAACCTCCTTGGGGAGGAAAGAAGCGTAGTGGTTTTGGTCGTGAACTAGGGGAATGGTAATCTGAAACTAATCCTTTTTCTGCATTTAACAGTTTATCCTATCAGAAACTTATCTGTCACAAAGGATGAAGAAAGCAATGAATTATATGAAGTGTTGTTGTTTGCAGGGGACTAGAAAACTACTTGAACATCAAGCAGGTTACACAGTACGTGTCGGATGAGCCTTGGGGTTTTTATAAGTCTCCTTCAAAGCTGTGAAAAGAGACAGGAACAACTTCTGCTGCTGCAACCGTCGTTTAGGAGAAGCAGTGTAGTGTCTGTCTGTCTGTTACAATGGAACTACCAACACATATGTTGTTGTGCATGTAGACCTAGTTAGTATTCTCTCATATATAGTCATGGATGCCTACTCAATAATACAGTAGTATGTTAGCCTCTGTAATAAAAGCCTGTTTCTTAACAGGATGAATAGAAAATTGGATTTGTGTTCAATCTGTGTTAATAAGCCTGCTTCGATTTGGTTGCTACTTGCTAGTAAAGGTTAACCATGGCATCTTTTACTTCTCTTGTACAATATAATTGTCCATTTTTAATTTTATAACCAATTCAAAACAATGCCATTTTTTCTTATTAAAAAAACATCCAATCCAATCCAAAATTAATATTTTACTAATATTTGAAAATATGTTTGTATATTACTATATGTATGTCTGAGAGTAGGTATACACAAGGACAGTTTCATACAAAACTTATATATTTATTTTATAGTTACAACTTAGAAGCAAGTTATAAAGTCAATTATGTATACATACACATGACATAATCTAGGACTAGGAGGAGAATTCAGATTTGGGTGGAGGTTGCCTCAGTGGGCTGCCGATTATTGGGCCATAGTTTATCTATTTCAGACCATTGGGCTAGGAAATATATTATCGATCCAGTAGTAGTTGTGATTTTCTCAAGCATTTAATTTCTTGTTTTGTCGGGCAGATTCCACAGTTACGTTGTCTTTTTCTTCATCCTTCACTGTACTCCTGCTCTTCTTCCACTGCACGTTGGTAATGAATGAATGAGTGAAGAAAATGGGAATTGAAGCACAACTAACGTAACCCCAATTTCATATCTAACTCGATCAGCAGGAAGCTACTATACGGAGATTGATCAACTGCATGCTGATGGCTGGGTCCTTTAATTTGGGGTTCAGCATATATATATATAGATCAACTAATGGTCAGTGTTCAAGTTTCAACCTTTCAAGTTTCCTTGTTGGCTGATCGGTGCATTTATATGATGGACAGGTTACGTTATATTATATTGCTGAAGAAAAAGATCAGAAATTATATTGATGGGAGGAAAGGAATTTGTTGTTTATAATTAATATATATATATGTGGCGAACCAATCGAAATAGTATAGCTTCGATCGGTTTCGTTACGTCGCGTAGAATGCAGCTTATATATGCGTCTGGAAAATGATACTACCTACGATCGATAGATGATTTAAGAAACCAAAAGTCAATGTGGGGCCCTTCGACAAAAGGCGTATCTGGTTTTTACTCTTGTCGGATCGGCACACGTGGGGGCAGGATGCTGCTATTAATACACTTTTCACTTCCATCTCTCTTTGCCATTTCATTTGGAATACCATAAAATGAAAAATCTTTTAATATAAATTTATATATATATATATATATAAATTGTGGGTAAAATCTCTCGCAAATTAAATACTTTATACAAATATTACATATGTATGTATATTCAAATTAAAATACTCTTATTTCAAAAAAAAAAATAAAATACTCTGATCATTCTTTCAAAAAAAAAAAAAATACTCTGATCATTACATGGAATAATTATTATAATTGGCTCCCCCTTAGTTATTAAATATGCATTTAATAATACCAACATCTTTCTTTATCGCATTGGAATAATGGAATTGATGGGACATGGTCCAAGATGTGAATTGAAGAAAGCAAGACGATATTTGATGGATTCAAATTAAATGGTTAGTACACTCTTCATATAATTAAGTTGTCATTGTCAATATGCTTATATGTGCAATTATGCATGGTAGTTATTATTACCACTATACGTGGGTAAGATTTACGCCAATAGGGCCAGGGAATCACAAGTTGGCCTGGAGAGGGAGTTGTATGTTGCCTATAATAATTAAGAATGTGTTTAGAAACTCAAAAAATGATTTCTAAAAATTGGGTTTTCAGTGTTCGGTAAAGAATGAAAAATGTGAGTCAAATGAAAATATCTTCATTTTCTTAGAAAATGACTTTTTCTCTTTTTAGAGAAGTCACTTTTCAATTTACACACCACCACTTATTATTATTATTATTATTATTATTATTATTATTATTATATAACAAATAACATCATCACTACCTCTGTACCAACACCACTTACCACCATGTATATTATTTTTATAAATATTGTTATATTCTAAACAAAACAACTAAAATAATATTTAATTATACAATTCTGTTCATTTTCTGAAAAATGAACCAAACACAACAAAACAATTTTCTGCATTCCAACCAAATGTTGAAAATAAAAATAATTTCTAAACAATGACCCATTTTTTAGAAACATTTTGCATAAGTAATTTTTTGAGTTTCCAAAGGCATTCTAAGTTGAAGAAACTATATAATGTGTTGCCACATGGCCGGAAGTTAATTTGTGGTGGACATGGATGGAATTAAAGTCATAGCTAGCTTTAGGCCATGTGTATATATATATATATATGTGCAAGCAACGTAACATGCATGGGCTAATTAATTAATTGGCTTAGGCTGTTTGAATTGATTTAGTGATGTGACCTAATTACCTAGAAATTAAATATAGACCCTTCATGAATGTTCAATCTTTACTTTTTCACTTTTATTCTTGATGTGCGTGGTAAAAAATAGGGAGTAATAACTTATTTTTATTTTGTGAGTTGTAAGGAAAACATTAACATAAAAATTTGGAGTGAATGAGTAAAATTAGAAAGTAGAAGTTGGTTGAAATTAATGTTGGATTTTGCAGTGGTGTAATAATCCCCATCTATCCTTGTATAAATAGAGGCCCGGCCAACTGATCACACCAAGTACTCGATCTCCCTCAGATCACCAAACTAAAACAAACCAACTTAACATAGGAAGCTCATCAGCTCCATATTAATTATATTAGCTTCTTCAATTCAATTCCTCCGATCCGGCCGGCCAGCAGCGCAGCAGATCAGATCGAAGTGAATGATGATGATGATGAGTATGGGGTACAAACCCTCCTCCCTCATCATCTTCATTATTATTATTCTCCTGGCGGCGGGGCTGATGATAATAGCTGCAGCTGCGGCTGAAACTCCAACGACCACTCCCCACCGCGTACACATTATCCATAGCGCTCGCCGCTCAATGATCGATCCCGTCCCAAGTTCTAGTACTCCTGCCCCAGGATACTAACTTCGATTCAACACGCACCGCAGCCGCAGCTAGCTAAGAATTAATACTACTACGTATATATAATGAATTTTATATATGGATATGTTTTGCATGTAAACCACTATATATATACGTACGGGGCCCGCCCTAGCCCTTTGTGTGGAGACCGGAGACGTTAGTTTGCTTTGCTTTTGTTACGTTGTAATATAGCCTAACTGTGGTGTACTGTTGTCGTACCGTGTCGTCTGTGTGTTTGTGTACGTTTTAATTTGGGGTGTGTAGTGTAGTGTATCGATCTCCATCTCAGAATGGTTAACTACTATGTACTGGCCGGCCGGCGGAGTTGTAACTTTGTCGATACGATCAGTTCCATCTATCTGATGGATATAAACATATAAATTAAATTAAATGTATGTGAATTTCCTTAATTAATTAAGGCTATCTTAATAGCTAGGGTCATTATATTGGCAATTGCGGTGATTGGGTGACATGTAAGACGTACGTACCAATTCTCGGATCGGATCGGAGTCCCACTAGCCCCTGCTAGATAGCTAGGACGTAATGCATCATATATATCCTCAAACTTTTAATTGAATTGAAGCTCCACTTTAAAAAATCTAAGTTAGATCCACTTCAAACTCGGCTAGCTACCTATATAATTATTTTTACATTAAAAAAAATTATAAAAGCAAATTAAACTTTTTATAACATACATAAATTAATATTATTATATATTTCTTTTTTTCAAAAAAAAATTAATATTATTATATCTCAAATAATAAGACATTTTTATATATAATATATAAACTTGATTAAACTCATACTGATGAGTTGCTTAAATGAAGTATTAAAATGATCAAATTTAATTTGGCCTAGCTAGCTATTCAATTCATTACTCAAACTACTAGACCTCCATGTATTAATATTAATTAAAAGGCTCAAGTTTGGCTCTATTTGTTTACTTGAGCTCGAGCTAGCTACTTGAGCATAGCTCTAATCTCATCTACTTGAGGTTTATTTCTAACCTTTTTAATTATTATTCAAGATTAAACTATCTAGTTCATATTTATACAAACAATAATATTACAACAAATTTTCTAGTTGTATGTGCTGATGATGACCTCGATCCAGCACCTTCAAGGGTAGCAAGTGATCGGGACCTTCAATTCAATTCCATATCGCCCTTCTCTCCTCCATATATGGACTCTTTCGGGATGACATATTGAGTGTTTTTATATATATAGATACGGACATTATTGGTATTTCAGATTTTGGAGGTGTTTGGTAAATAGTTGATTGCTAATATAATTAAGTTAGTGGTTTAACTAGTTGATAACACTAACTAATTGTAGAAATATGTTAGTTGATAGCGAAACTGATTACATGCATGTAGGATGACTTTCTCAAAAAATTTAATTGAAAAAATTGTTTTAAATAACTTTTTCAATTTTAGTGTTTTGGAGCAATAAGATGTTATAAAAGAAACTAATTAATCAAATACTCATATTAGTTGTTTAACCAAGTGAAACAGTTAATAGTGGTCAAACAAACTAAAATTGACTGATAAGTTAATTAGGTCACCGAACAAGATCTTTATTTATTTATTGGTTAGATCAAAAGAAGTGAAATATCCCACAAAACACCAACTACATATATATAATAATGTGCATAAACATATATACATGTAAGCCGATACCTAAAGCACTTATTCACTCTTAAATTCCAAACAAGAAACAGCTTGTAATTAATGATAATAACAATGATTAACAAATAACAATTGAGTGTAAAAGATACTAATTCACTATTTGAAAAAAGTAAATCAACAAAATTAAATGCGGGCTTTCTTGCAATAATGACTGGAAACGCAGTGAACTTCGTCGTTTAATCGTCCCATCACCCACCGGCCTAGCTCCGATCCTCCTTTTGCCGCCGACCTCAATAAGACTCGTAATCCTGAAGAATCCGGTGTTAGAATAATTATGTTTAATATTGTATGGCTCATTATATTATTATTAATATGGCTCATAAATATCTATTAAAATTTAATAATAAAATAATCCTATTGGTCAGTTAAAGATAAAGAGCAGTTCCAACTGCTCAATAACTTCTCACGTTGATGGAACTGTGAGATAGTTATAGCCATTCAGAGGCTCTGGTCCTCTCCCCAACCTTCTGAAAATAAACTAAGATTCTCTCTCCATCAGAGTTCTTAGGCTAAGGGAAAGCTCAAGGTCTGGAGGGAGAAACCAAGTCTCCATTGAAGCATCTGCAAAACCATGGAGCCAGGTATCTGTTAAACCTTAATTATAGTACTGTATGTGAAGAGCATGTGTTCTGAAGATCTTATATATTTAAGTTTTATCTTACATGTGGTATCAGAGCCAGGTTGTAGAACATATGTTTTTCCATATATTATGATGAAAAGCAGCATTATTTTCAATTACGTATTGTTTGTATTTTCAGTTCGTCAGTATGCCCAGGTTTTAAAATATATGCTTCATATATATAATGTTGATCCATTAGCATGGATCGGAGCCGGGCCGTAATTACATTGTATGTATAATGATGGTCCATCCGCATGCCTTTTCTCTCCCAGATACGTAGAAATATGTATATATATGGGGAGGAGTACGTGAATGGTGCATGGGGAAAACCAATAAAGCTAACAGTGCATGTTTAAATGAGGCAGACTAAAACATGTTTTTGGCATCTCAATCTGTGAACAGTAGGGAAGGATTCATTTATTTATTTATTTGAATATTATTTAATGCTTACTTTGAGGGATGAGGAGTACGTAGATACATTCGTATGCATAATCTATAATCTATATATATTTCAAGCATCATCAAATATTGACAACGGCATATGTGAAGTTAATTAACTGCTTTTATGATCATGATTTTACTGCATATTATATTACTGCCTTCTCAGTCATGGATAATGAATTACGAACTGGCTTCTCATTACTGTCACAATTCTTTTTTTTTTTTTAGCTTTTTAGCCATTTGCATATCATTATTGTATCACGTATTATTCCGCATTAATTTTATGATATTGTTTATTATAGTTTATTTATTTGATATCTAATTATGACTATTTGTTAGTCACCAAAGTGACCAAATTATAAAGTTTAATAGATATCAAATTTAAATAAAAAATTCAATTACCCATGATTATGTGATGCTTATAATGCAATGACATGATTTTATTTTCTACTATATTGGGTAAATTGAAGTTTAATAATTATGAAATATTTAAGATTCGCCCAAAGGTTGATCAATTATTTCATAATTATAAACATAATAGCGGTTAATTATTTATATTTGATTGGATTGTTTAGCATATCCAAAGATAGCTAACAAGTCTAGTCGTAATATAATTAATAGCCAATTATGTGAAAATTGTACTAATTGAGCATCGTTATGTTTAATATATGCGTTGTTGGATCACCCAAAGGAGACCTTCAATGTATTTAATTGTTTACGAGTATGTTAGTTAAATGTATTTACTTTGTGTTAATGTAGAATTAATGTCTAAGTATTTTATATGTATTGCAGCATTAAGTTGTGTTTCAATGCTTTCGCAAGTTGCGTCTATTCTAAAGTTTAATGGGCTGAATTTTGCTGAGTGGCATGAACAAATTCAGTTTCACCTCGGTGTTCTGGATCTTGATTTAGCACTCTTGACTGACAAGCCCGCTGCTATTGATGATAATAGCAGTGCTGATGATGTAGCCTTCCATCAAGCATGGGAAAGGTCAAATAGACTCAGCATGATGCTTATGCGAATGACACTTGAAAGCAACATCAAGTCAACAATTCCCAAATTTGACAGTGCTAAGGATTTGTTGAAACATGTGGAGAAAAATTCACTTTCTGAATGTGCTGATAAGGCCCTAGCAGGCACACTTATGGGTAAACTGACCACCATGAAATTTGATGGTTCGCGTTCCATGCATCAGCATGTTACTGAGATGTTAACCTTAGCAGGAAAATTAAGGTCCATGGAAATGGAAGTGAGTGATACTTTCCTTGTTTAATTTATTTTAAACTCTTTGCCTCACGAGTATGAGACATTCCAAGTGAATTATAATTCCATTAAAGATAAATGGAATGTACTCGAATTGCATAAAATGCTAAATCAAGAGGAAAGAAGGCTTAAGGGA